>JAOXJP010251852.1:0-21917 GCA_025762735.1 Platanus orientalis
TGATCCCCCTTTTCTTTTATATCTCACCCTTGTAGAAAAACCCTAGAATCAGAGAGAATTCTTTGATGGAAATTCGTCCAAATTTTTAGGCTCACATTACGGGCCCATTTCATTCCCAAAAACGTTTGAATTTGAGGATATTTGTGAAATCCATATTTGTGGCCCTTTTTGTTAGCTTTCCAACCCAAATTGGATCACCTCAATCTAATATCAGGATAGAAAGTTATGGCCAAAATATCACAGCTAACTCAAATTTCTCTGTCTAGATTTCCTTCCGAATTTAGAGCTGCGAGTTTCTTTTCTAAGATTTGGGTCCCACGTGATTTGCTAATTGATTTTAAACTTCCTACAAAATAAGATATGCATTAATACATTATTTTAAGCATAAGAATAAATAATGAGAAATCTCATATATCTATGTGTAAAATGCATAAATAAATGCAAAATCGATGTGATAATGCTTACTCAAACTATGACAATACTACAATTTTAAGTTATTATCAGGTGTGAGGGTACTTGTTCTTTTCAGTACTTCAGAACTATTGTAGATATTTAGACTATCGATTCTTGGATCTGTATAGGAGTTATATTAGTTATATTTTCGCCGCACTTTTTTGATTACATGTGGTTAATGGAATATTGAATACGTTTCCACAAAGTTTTTAATGAGCTCTGATTATTGAAACTAAATGGAGCAATGAACTTAAAGTAATTTGGAACTGTGAATTAGTGGACCATTGAACCTTAGAATTTTGGCCCATGATTGGGCTATTATTATGTGAACTTTGGATTGTGAAGGTAATGAACCAAATTCGATGCGCATACAGATCCCATATCCAAGTCCATGTTTGGGGGTGTAACAGTTTCTCTAGTTTATTGTTCTTTTTTTTTTCCTTTTTTTTTTTTTTTGCCTTAAATGATTAGAGTTCATAAACCGCTTATTGAACTTATATTATGTTGCAGTTCCATAATAATCTCATGTCATATCTATGTATTATATTTGTTATTTTTGGTATTAAAAATATGTAATTGACACTTGCCCGTGCATCGCACGGGTCTTTTTGCTAGTATATATATAAAAGCAAAGAGGGTACGGGTTACACTAACCCCACCCCCTCTACATATGGCATGGATGACCTTACCTAATTTCTTTTTTTTACCAATATTTTTCGTTCTTTTACAAAAATCCTTTGCTTTAGTACTTTTTTCTCTTTTTTCCTTTGGTTTTATTAACTTTCTCTTTATCTCTCCTCCATCATCACTCTTTCTCTTTACTTTTTTCCCTCTCTTTTGTTTTTCTTTCTGGTTCCTTTGTTCTTGCCCCCTTCTAGATCTTCCCCACCTCCTCCCTCTCTCTCCCATTCTTAGAATCTCATTGCATCCTTATTCTTGTTTCTCTCTCTCCTCCATCTTCCCCTTTTCTTCCACACTTTTTTCTTCTTTTTTTTACCGAACAGCGGAAAAGTCGGGATGCATGTCAACCATGGATGAGACCCAAAAAGTAGGTTTGTTTTTAATTTTTCCTTTTTGAGAAAAAAATCATTTTTCAAATGTTCACATTGATTATAAATTTGATTTTTTCGAGTTCCTTTTGTCTTGCAATAATCAAAACTGTAAGTGTGAGTGAGCCATGAGGATCTAGGCAAATTCCCGATTGGTGTAGTGTAGAAATAAACAGGTCGACGGGGTTTCAGAGAACCCACAAGGATGTAGTTGAAGGTTTTAGATTTCTAACTTGTTTTAATGCAATTTGACTTTTATCCCTCATTTAAATAAAAAAGTATTTCGTAATTTTTATCATTTTTATCTCCCAACTCTCCATCTCTTTTTATCTTATCCCCTATTCCTCCAACCTTCTCTCTCTTTAATGTCTTTCTTCTCCTTAGATTCATCTTCCTCTTTTGTTGTCTCCATTTTTCTTTCTCGATTCTCCTTCCTCCCAACAACTATTTTGTGGTTTTTAATGAAATAATGTTTTTGATAGCTTTTTTTTACTACCAATAAACACATTATGGTTAATGCATATGTGCAATTTATCAATGCTTTTATGTTGCATGTGTGGTATTTGGATATCTATTATAGTTACTCTCTTTATCTTTATTATTGTTTCTACTTCAAAGAATAGATTGTGCTACTTATCAATGTAACTTTAGGTTTTATGTCTCTTTATCAGGATAGACAAGGGAAACACAATGATTTAGAAGAAAAAAAAAAGATACAGAAGCGGGATTTTTTTTCTTCAATTTCCCTATAGTAATCAATGCATCCAGGTTCACTAATCTTCTTGACTAAGAGAGTCCTTTTTATTATATAATTTAAAATGTAACGATCTTAAAACTTCATAAATATTGACCATCACATCTACCCAACATGGCCACTATCTCAACATTTTCATTATGGAAGTAGGGAACTCATGCTAACTAGGTACTCCTAATTCAAAAGTTCTCTAGAGATGAAGCTAGGCGTGTTGCCCAATTTCTTTATCGAGGTTAAAGAATGGTTCCTTAAATCTATGGCTTTGATTGGCAATCGTAGCAACCTCATAACATCAAATTTGGGACTTTGTTGGCTATTAAATGCATGTTGATCTTCTAGCATTGTGGTTTTGCTTCGGTTCTATTGAAAAGGTAAGGTATAGTTTGGTTTAACCAGCAACACAACTTGAAAAGTTTAGCTGATGAAACTATATATTAAAAGTATAATAATGTTTCAAATTTTAGGTTTAGCAATGCTTTTGAGCATTGTGTTGCCCATATCCCCTTATTACACTTTTAGGTTTTATGTGTACATGTGTAATATTTTTGTCACCAATATATGGGGTTATTAATTTTAAGGTGCTCTACCTTCTTTCTTTTTTTACTGTTTATGTTATTATTTCACCTTTTAATTTTTTTCTTGGGTGTGAAATCTTGCAACATATTGGATAGTATGTATAAGTTGTATAAAAGAGAACAAATGTACATGATATTGTAGTTTTGAGAGAGTCGTTTTTCTTTTATTTATTTTTAATTTCTCTATTTTTCTTTAAATTTTTTTCAATTCAATGGATCTTTCTATATCACAGCCAACAAATTCTCTTTCTCTCCTCAATTAATTGCATATTACACTAAAGCAAAAGGGGTGAACCTCGTCACAATTTTTATTGATTCATTTCCTATTTTTAGAAATAACCAAGTGGATCCCTTCCTTTCTTTTCTTCTCATGTCTCTCTCCCACATCCCTAAAATCTTAGCTCAATTACCAATCAAAAGATATATTCATCAATTCATGATTCAAATATACAAAATTCATCTCAATGTCATTCATCAAACATATACATAATCACTCAATGGAGTCCTCGTCAAATTACATATTTTATGTCAATCCCTTGGGATGAACCCATAAATTAAACCAAAATCTTTCATTTAAGGATTTTGGGTGAATCCATGAATTAAACTCTAAAAGTAACCTTATCGTTGATGAAACAACACCAATTGACATGAAAAATTTCATGATCTACAAAATTAAACATGCAATTTTATGAGATGATCATAAAATTTAGTAAGATTCCATCTTCTTGCCCCCTTTTAGACTCTTCCCCACCTCTCCCTCTCTCTCCCACTCTCATACTTCTCCCACAATCCCACTCTTATGACTTTGTTTTTTTCTTCTCAATTATTTTCAAATTAATCTTTTTTTTTAGAGATCATTATTTGCTTTAACAAATACATTTTTGGCTAATCACCAGTGCGAGCATGGGTGCGTTTTCTAGTGTATAAACTAACCTGTTACAAATTTGCAAAAAATTTTAATCGATTACCTCCTTTAATTAATAGAGATCCAAAGGCAAAAAAGTTGAAATAGGAAGTCACACAAAGCTTAAATTGTAGGCAACAAACTATTGAAACTTGAAAAAGATTTCGGGATTTAATATTCATCTCTCTCTCTCTCTCTCTCTCTATCTATGGATGTCTTTCTGTTTCTCACGATTTTAGGATTCTTCTTAACTTTTAAATCTAACACTTAAATTCTTATTTGTAAACCTTTTATTTCTTTTTCTTTTTTTCCTTAGATCAAGCCTTGGGCTAGGCCGAAGTTAGTTTGGGTGCTCGTGCTTAAGCCGAGCTTTTTGGGCTATATTTTGAGCTAGGTCAGGTTGGGTTCAAGTTATCTTGGCCCCATATGCACCTCTACCAGTGGGGATGCGGCTCAATGAGGTCTATTGAATTGGTGATAATTTTTTATATTAATATCCATTGGCAAGTGTAGATTAGATCAAGAGTTTCGAATTGCTTCTGAGTAACTTGATTGGCTTTGAGAGATGTTACAAAGTGACATTGTACACATCAGATTTCTTTGATAGAAATTGTGAGACAAACTACCCATTTATGTATTAATTTTTATTATTATTTTATGTGGGTGATATACTTCTCCAAATTCAGGTTTCCAAATCTATTAATTACATCTACCTTCAGGAGAAGACCTTCGATTAAGGCTTCATGAACATGGAAGAAAATAGCATAAACAAGCAATATATGTGAAAGTATATACGACTTCCTTGATTTTCATAGTTGTATTACAAATACAAAATAAAAAAGAAGATGACATAAATAATATAATATACTCGTATGAAGAGTAAACGTATGTACAAGACCTATATCACCTTACTAAGGATATTTCTTCTTGACTATGGGTACTTCCTTGTAGTCTGTTGCAAAAAAGGTTGTTGTAGTCTTCAAATTTCAAGATCAAAGGTTCAGATTGCCAAAGAAGAATCTTATTATCCATGGAGTCTTCCATTTATATGGTTAAGAGTGACCAAATCCATTTAGGAGTCTTCGTGCGAACATCAGACCTAAGTCTGTTGCAAAAAAGGTTGTTGTAGTCTTCAAATTTCAAGATCAAAGATTCAGATTGCCAAAGAAGGATCTTATTATCCATGGAGTCTTCCATTTATATGGTTAAGAGTGACCAAATCCATTTAGGAGTCTTCGTGTGACACTTTCTTTACCTAGTCTTAGGAGTTGAGCCTCATATGTAACTACTTGTTGTATATCCACAACCTTAAACTACTCCCACGAGTAAAAATTGGGATGCTACGAGTATGATTTAAAAAGTCCTACCTATTGTTGTATTTCGATTTAGATAAGTTTCAAGTGATGGATTTGATCATGTATTTTTTTATCATCATCTATATTAACAACTCCTTGTATTTTGAAGAGATAGAGTGTTTGAATTAGACTCTACTTCTTCTAGAATTTTCCTTGAGTATTAAACTTATTTCATTTGTTCACAGAAAGCAAAAATGATGTGTGTCTCTATTTGAACATATATCTACCATCCTACATGAATTTCACTCACATGAGTTACTTTCTTTGCGGTGTTTATTTTTGAATTTTGATCACATAAGTATCTTTGCATGCGGGATTGATATGTGTCTTGTGGGCTTCATATTGCACTTCTAGCATGTGTTTGTTATTGAATGATGCTTTGAAGACTTTACTAAATTTTACCCGTGTGAGAAGTATGTCACATGTCACATTTTGTGGCTCAAGTTGGAGAGCCGATATACAACCAAGTCTCTCATGAACAAGTTGCATCTAAAAAATGCCTATATACTTTGAGGATGATAAAAAGTATGTCTCTTAAAACCTGCCTTGATGAATTCAATAAAATCATTATAGATTTGAAGAATATTGATGTTAAAGTCAATGATATGATCAATGTAATATTTTTTTATGCTCTTTACGTCCATCATATGAATACTTTGTTTTTGTCTTACTTTATGGAAAGGATACCATCGCTATAGATGATGTTAAGGTATCCTTACACTCTAGGGAGTTTAGGAAGAAGGTTTCTAGAGAAAAGGGTGAGGGTTAAGTTGAAGGTCTAGTAGTAACATGAAGAATAAATGAGAACGGTTCATGTAATGATAAAAGTTAATCTATATCAAAATCTATATCAAAAAATGGAAAACACTATTATTGTCATAAGTCATGACACTTTAAGCGAGATTGTTTAAAGCTCAAAAGGAAGAAATAGAATAAGAAAGTTATTGGTATAACAGAATAAAATTCTTATGGTTCTAAAAATGTCATTTTATTAACTCATTGTAATGCATATATGATGAATAAATTCTTGACTCAGGTTGCTCCTATCACATGTGCCCAAACCGAGATTAGTTTACAATATATAAGGCGGTGAACGACAGTACAATTTTGATGAGAGAACAACATGCCCTATAAAACTGTAAGGATTTGAATAGTTCAAATTAGGATGCATGATGGGATTGTTAGGACTTTGTTTGATGTTTGACACATCATAATTGAAAAATAATCTCATTTCTTTGGGTGCTCTTGACTCCAATGGGCATAGATACACTATTGAATGTGGAATTATAAAGGTGACAAAGGATACTTTGGCGGTGATGAAAAGACTGACAAATAGTAACCTTTGTGTGCTTTAAGGTATCATAATTGTAGGTGCAACAATAGTTTCATTAAAGATAAATTCAAATGTTGATACTACCTTCTTATGGCATATATAATTAGGGCATATGAGTGAGAGGGGTATGACAATTTTTAAGCAAGCAAGGTTTGATTTGTGGTCGAAAAATGAGAAGGCTATACTTTTATGAGCATTGTGTGTTTAATAGGGTTAAATTCAGTTCAACTGGTCATTGAACCAGGATATAGTGGATTATATTCATTATGATCTTTGGGGTTCATCTCGTGTTGCTTCAAAGAGTAGTTCTCGTTATCTTTTGACTTTCATTAATGACTATTCAAGAAAGATTTGAATATTTAATTTGAAGCATAAATGTAAAGTGTTTCTCAATTTCAAATAGTTAAAAGACTATAATTGAGAAGCAAACATGCAAGAAGATCAAGCAATTGATAATAGATAATGGCTTGGAGTTTCTTTTAGGCAAATTTAATGGGTTTTGAAATAATGAGGGGATTATGAGGCATCTCACAGTTAGAAAAATGTCTCAGCATAATGGTGTGGTGAAATGCATGAACATGATTCTTATTGAGATAGCTCATGGTAGGCTCTTTAATGCAGGTTTAGAAAAAATAATTTTGGGCTGAAGTAGTTTCCATAACTTTTTACTTGGTAAATCAATCTCCATCAACTGCCATTGAGTGTAAGACTCCTCAGGAAGTTTGCATCTGATGCTCCTAGTAATTATTCTAGGTTAATAATTTTTTGTTGTCTTATTTACATCATGTGAATGAATGTAAGCTAGAACCTAGAACTACGAAGTATATTTTCTTTGGGTTACGTATATGGGGTGAATGGATATAATTTGTGGTACCCTTATCTTAAGTTACTCAAGTTTCTTATTAGGATAAATGTTACTTAATTTTGATGAGTTTGCCATGCATAACCCAGAAAAAGGAGAATGTTTATGCAAATAGGGACAGTGGTATCAACAAAAGGTGGAGCTAGAGTGTGATATTCTAGGGAAGGAATAAAATGTCACTTTCATCTTGCCAATTAAGGAGAGGGTGTAATATCCTAGTGAGAGGGAAGATGCATCAAAGGAATAGTAGTATAATATTGCTACTGGGAGACATATGAGAGAGATTAGACCACCTTGGAGGTATAGTAGCTAAGTAAAATGGTTCTTCATGCATTGACAATAGCAAAAACTATTGAGTGTTAAGAACCTTTCACATACTATGAATCTATCATAAACACTGAGCACATACAATGGATTATTGTTATAAATGAGGAGATTGAGTCTCTTCATAAGAAACATACTTAGGATTTAGTGAGACCGCCTAAGAATAAGAGGATTGTTGGTTGCAAATGGGTTTTCAAAATGAAATAATGAACTCTAAGAGTGGGAGATGTAAAGTACAAGACATGCTTAGTGGCAAAGGGCTATAGTTATAAAGAAGGTATGCACTTCAATGAAGTATTTTCACCAGTTGTAAAACATAGTTCTATTCATATATTACTTACCATGGTTGCTATACTTGACTTAGAACTAGAGCACTTTCATGTCAAGACAATTTTCCGACATGATGAACTTAAGGAGTAGATTTACACGCATCAGATAGAAGTGTTCACTATTTTAGGAAAAGAAGACCATAATTGCTCATTGAAAAAAGTCTTTGTATAACCTAAAACAATTTCTTAGACAGTGGTATAAATGGTTTGACACTTTTATGCTTGGACATGATTATTTTATGAGTTGACATAAAAGTTGTGTCTATTTTAGGAATCTCTTAGATTGGTCTTTAGTGTACTTTTGATATATGTTGATGATATGCTTATTGTTTCCAAGAAAAGTTAAAGGCACAACTTAGTGGTGAGTTTATGATGAAAGATTTAGGAGTAGCAAAAAAGATTTTGAATATGGAAATCTGCAAGAGTTGGAAAGTTGTATTTGTTATAAAAATTTTATTTTTGTGAAGATATTTGAACGTTTTGGAATGCAATATTCTAAACTTATGAACACCCCACTCACTAATCACTTTAGACTTTCAATAGACTTGTTACCATAGACTGAAGAGGATAAGAAGTACATGTCTCATGTTATATATGCTAGTGCAGTTGGGAGTAGGGGGTGTCAATGAGTCTAAATGAGCCTAGCTTTGCCTAGCTTAGCCTAGGCTCGTCACATAAGATTAAAGCTCATGCTCGTCATGAGCTTAAGATGTTGAGCTCAAGCTCATAAAGGCAAGATCAGCTCAAGCTTAGCCTAGACTTATAATGGTTGACCAGTCCAAGAGCCCAATACTCCCATTACCAAGCATCTCCACACAAAACATCTCTCAAAAAGTGAAAACTATTATTAAAATGATTATACAGACAAAAATTCCCTTTCTTAACATATAAATCTTCGTTGCCTTCCTCTCATCTTCATTAAGATCACAACGGTTCCCCCTTCTTCATCTTCCTCTCGGTCTTCATCTTAATCTTCCTCACTTCCTTAGTTCCATTACCTCAATGTCCTAATAATGTGTGAATGTCTATAATCACGAATAAGTAGTGTTGGTTATTGTTAGACAACTTTTCCCCAGGCTTCTAGATTAGTTGCTTAATAACCCCAGTACCTTCGAGATGCTTTACCGACTAAATGTTGACAAAGATGATATTTCTCCCCAAGATTTCACCAGCATGTTCCAAACCTAGAACAACTTACCCTACACAATAGGCTATGCAATCAACCTAACTTCCACATCAAATTCACATATTTTGATTAAGTACCCAATACCAGCCTATGTTGCACCAATGAGTCTCCACACTGCCACTCGCTCTGAGGGTGCAAAGGTGAATCAGGATCCATGTACATGGGTTATAGATCTTCAAGTTGAATGGTAGAAACAATCTGGCCAGACCTGAAACTCTACCTTATGAATTAGTGCTAGGTCTCATTCCACCTGGACCATTTTCTAGGCCATTTGAAATTTCTGTGGGGCAGACTTTGCTGATCATTGTCAAAGGTATCTATGTAGGGACTGTTGTACACTTTATGCTTTACTACTTTTGTTTTCAACACTGGAGGGGATACTGCCTAGTGGAAGTCATTGCAGTTCCCCAAGTCCCACTCTGTGGTATACAGATTGATGAAATCGTGATCCATAACCAAAGATCTTTGTTGACATTGCTCGTTCACCGAAATCAACGTAGGAAATCTATAGTGGGGAAGACACTAAAATTGTGTAAGAAGGTGTAATGACTGACAATAACTGATAAGAGTGCTCTATTGGCATTGAGGCCAAAGTAGGTCATCAGTTCCATCTTACTTCTTTTCTAGAATGATTATGCTTTCAAAAGAGATGTATACATACGAGGCTAGCAGTTGATAATTGAGCCACTTAAAACCTTTGTGTCCTAAGGCTAAGAAGGAGGTGAGGAAGAGGAAGGGGAAGGGGAAGAAGGGGGAGACGTCGTGGTGTCGGCAACGAACCAGTGAAGATGAAATTAAGAGGGAGAGGGAGAGGGAGAGGTAACAAGGGTGTTTTACCTTTTAAAAAAAAAACATATCTTTTTTTATTTTTACATTTAGAGTGACATTTCACAATAAAGCACGGATTTACCCAGACCAAATCTATAACATGGGTTTTTTGTCCTTTGGTTATTTGAATTAAAGCTATCAAATGATTACATATGGATGAGAAAAGATCTTAAAGCCTTAAAACACTCCTTATCAAAGCTGCTTATCCACTTATTATGATGTAAAAAGAAATTATTGACTTCATGTGTTATAAAAATACCCACATATAAGAAATTTCATAAGCCAAGATTTTAGTGAGTTAAGTTTAGTGTAGCTAAGCTCCTCACTTTATAAACGAGTTCAAACTAAAGCTTATGCTCGACTCTCCAAGCTTTGAGCTTTAAATAAAGCTCAAGCTTAGCTTGTAATGAGCCGAGGTTCAAGCTACTAGCTTGGCTAATTGATAGCCCTAATTGGGAGCCTCATGAATGCTATGATTTTCATTTGTCCATACATTTCACATGTTGGTAGTGTTGTGGGTAGATATATGGAATATCTAGGGAAGACAAGTTAACAATCAGTGAAATGGATACTTTGGTATCTGAGAGGTACTACAGATGTTGGTTTGGTGTTTAATAAAGCCAATGGAATTGATGGTTGTGTAATTAAATTTGTAGATTCTACTTTTGCAAGTGATCATTATAAGAGGAGGTCTTTGACACGTTATGTTTCTACTCTCTTGGGTTGCACAATTAGTAAGAAGGCAACATTACAAGCTACAGTTGCTTTGTCTATTATTGAGGCATAATATATGGCAGTGACTAAGGTAATGAAGAAGGTTATTTAATTAAGGGACTTACTTGGAGAGTTGGGCCTGAAATAGAGTTTAACTGTTGTACATTGTAATAGTCATAGTGCTATATATTTAACTAAAAATTAGATGTATTATGAGAGAACCAAATGCATTGATGTCAAATATTACTTCATTCATGAGATCATCTTGCAAGGCAAATAAAAGTTAAGAAAAATGGCACGGTAGATAATCCAATAGACATGATGACTACGTTAGTTCTTGTATTAAAGTTCAAGCATTGCTTTGGCTTGATTGGTGTTTATAGTATTTGAGAGTTACCCTTTGAGGTTTTATGGAAAAGATGGGAGAAGAGTGTTTCTACTATGGAGCTTGGTAGATTTCAAGCCAAGGTGGGGTAGTTACGTATCCAGGACCCCTAATGCAAGTAAATGCATTGTGAGCTTCATATAGATTACTTCTTAATACAATTTCTTTCAAATTCATTAAAAATTAACGTACTAATTCTTCAATACCTATTATTGTAGAGTATTCATCGGGAAAGTGTCTCAACTTCAACCCGAGATGCAACCCGAGTGTGTGATCTAGAAAAATATTTGAATGTCTTGTTTATAGTCCAACCTGACCCACATAGAGATTAAGGACATGATCCAATTTGTTTGACCACTACTTTTGACCCGATCCAGGGTCTAACACAACCCATGTGGAGAATAAGGGTTTTCGTGGGTTATTTGGGATTTCTTGGGAACTGTGTTGTCGCACTTCTTGTAACCTCTTGTTATTCATTCATAGTGAAATTCTCTTGTCGTTTTTGCCCATGGAGGTAGGTTTTGAGTGAAACCGTGTAAATCGTTTGTGTGCTTTGTGTGCTTGTTGTTTTCACTATTTTCTTTCTTCCATTTTGTTTGCATACAAATTCCAAATCCAAGGTTCTTGTATAACATGAATTTTGCACTTATGCCATTGTGTTTATAAACATTTGTGTCCATTGAAATATGTTTCATATTTCATATTTATTCCTTCCCCATCCCCTCACTTTATTATATTGGTTTTTCTTGTATCCATAATATTAAACAATACACCTATCTTTGCTAATTTTAGACTATGAACAATCAAAATGCATTTTATTAAGACACTATCATAAGTTGGACTGATTGATCATTTGATTTCATTAAATTAAGGATTTTTTTTTTATTTTGTTTTTGTTACCAGTGCTATGAACACAAAAAATTAATATTGAAGAGAGATTGAATATAAGGGATGGATACAAATACTTCAAATCATAGGGCCTTGTTAAACAAAATGGGGGGGAGGGGTGATGCCACATGTTCATTTTTCAAAAGGGACCATTTGGTCATTGAAAATATCTTTATAAGAAGAAATATATGAAAAGAAAAGAAAAGAATATAATTTTTACTTTTTTTTTATAGTTTCCATTGTATGGTTGAAACGACAAAAAATGCAGAACATTGAGTCTGGTCCACACTCTTTGCCATGGTTGAATCCACCCTTAATTAGAAGATTCTTCCATGTTACGGTTCTTGAAGGATAATTATCATCTTGGAGTCTAAAAATCTCACCATTTTGTACTTCCGATCCCCTATGGCTGCTGACCTCCAATGTTGTGTTGCCATTGATTACCATAGAATAGGCTTGTAAGAATTTGGGCAAGATTTTAATATTTTAATAGGAGTTTATTTATTTTTAATTATACACAGAATTTTAGGGGCCCGTAGAGGATCCAGAGGGCCCTATATTGTCTTTTAAGTAGTTTGCCAGCTTTAGTGTCTTTTTTTTCAAGGATCAAAAAATAAAATAAAATCAGAAGCAGATCCTCTTTACCAATTGGTGTACCATACCAAAGGCAGACACAAGGAGTGTATAGGATCAAAAGAGTCAAAAGAAGCGCTCATTTGAAAAAAGTAGGTGTCCAAAGGAATTTTTTTTTTAAAAACATCACATGCTGGTCATACTATTTTCGTGAATGGATAAAAAATGCTCACCTTAACGAATGCTAACCACTGCTCCTTGTCAGGCAGTGGGCACATCAGCACCGAAAAGTGAATATGCACCCCCAAAAAAAGTGTAAATCACTTCTCAATGCTGATGTGTCCGCCCCTGACAAGGAGCAGTGATGAGCGTTTGTTAAGGGAAGCGTTCAAAAACCGATCCCCTATGAGCACGCTATAAACTGACTGGTAGCTGTAGACTGAATGGTATGTTTGAGGGTTTAAAGCGCCCAAAAAAGGCCAAGTTGAAAAAGAAAAAAAATCCAAAAAAAAGTACCAAATTCAAAAATACATCATGTGTCAATCTGTGTCACGTTTACATAGACTCAGACACTTCTCGTTCGGGTACAATGATTCTCTGTGTCCTATGATGATTGAAAGGGGATTTTTCTCCATTTAAAACAGACTTTTTCCTTCTCCATTCCCACCGGCCCAAAAAATAAAAGTAATCAGTTGAAATAGTTTTTATTTTATTTTTATTTGTGGGTTTACCTCAGGTCAATGTTTGCTGTCCCGCATCCCGTATCTGTCAACCCGAGTGGCCTAATATGGGCCCCGTTTCCGACGTCGACCTAAACGTCCGTGTAAGGGGCCAACGGGCTATCAGCAGAGGTAACCGCGTGAATGCGGAACATCAGAGCAGACGGTGCACATGCGGAGGAATTAGGACAGGCCAATCAACTCTTCAATAAAGCAATTAACCGTCTCTCCAAAAACCCTAGGGATGTAGGAAAGGTTAGAATTAATATATTTAATATATTAACACCCTCAGTATAGGTAGGAGAGGATAGTCGAAAAAGGAGGATAGAGCCAATAAACTTAATATATTTCAACATAGGCCACAAACAAAATATCTTTTGTGGATAAACTTCAGATGAACAGAATTTGGCGGCCCATGAAGAAAGGTACTAGGGAGAAGTCCCAAGTCTTGCAATACAAACAAAACTCTGTACGTCATTAAGAATACATCATCGACACCACAATTCTTTGAAATTGAGTGTTTCGTTTTCATTCATACTTATATTTCTTACAAAGTATCTCCTTTTTTTCTATGAGAACAAAAGAGTTGCTAAAACATCCAAGTGCATCGTAGACTAAACGCAAAGAAAGCCCACTTCGCTGTGCACCCGTTTAACATTAAAGCGGCAGGCTCCTGCATGTGATAGAATTTAATGAGTCAGCCTCGTGCTGAGACTTTATCTAGTACCAATGACCAGCAACAACAATTGAAGAATTGTAAAAGGTTTTATAAAGAAAATAAAAAATCTCTCGAACCAGTCGAAGTTCAAACTCCAAACTTGTTTTTGCAAGCATGAGATCCCCACATCTAGGCGTTCCTTGCTCTCTTCTCTTCCTTTGCATCTCCTTCCACTCTTCTTTTGCATCTTCAACTCCCCGGAATGCTTTGCACAGAGGCTCTTCTCTGTCCGTGGAAGATGACTCAGACCTTCTCACCTCCCCAGACCAATCCTTCACATGTGGATTTTATCTGGTGGGCGAAAATGCTTACAGCTTCTCAATTTGGTTTACCAACTCGGCTGACAAGACCGTCGTATGGATGGCTAACCGGGACCGACCTGTGAACGGCACGGGCTCTAGAGTTTCACTGCATAGAGACAGAGCCATGGTCCTAGCCGACCTTGATGGTTCAATCGTTTGGTCTACCAACACCAACATCCCCAGAGGCACCATCGTGGAAAAAGCGGAGCTCCTGAGTACTGGAAACCTCGTTTTGAAGGACCAACACGGTAAAATCCTTTGGCAAAGCTTTGATTCTCCAACTGATACTCTTCTTCCTTCTCAACGCATCACCAAGATCAAGAAACTGATCTCTGCAAAAGGAAAGGGTACATATTCTCCAGGTTATTTTAGTTTCTACTTCGACTATGATAATGTTTTGAGATTAATCAATGATGGACCTGAAATATCTAGTCTGTATTGGCCTGATCCCGATAATACTGTATTTGGAAACCAAAGAACTACTTACAACAGTAGCAGAATAGCGGTTCTAGACGAAATGGGTAGGTTTTTATCCAGTGACCAGTTGGAGTTTTCTGCTTCTGATATGGGTTTTGGGATATGGAGGAGATTAACTATCGATTATGATGGTAATCTCAGACTCTATAGCTTGAACGAGTCAAGCAGGTTGTGGGTCATCTCATGGCAAGCCCTTCAAGGGCTGTGTAAAATACACGGGCTGTGTGGTAGAAATGGGATTTGTCACTATACACCAATACCCAAGTGTTCATGCCCTCCAGGGTACAACATGAGCGATCCAAGTGACTGGAACAAAGGTTGCAAGCCCAAGTTCAACCGAAGCTGCGACCTAACTCAGCATGTGAGATTTGTGGAGCTCCCACAGACAGATTTCTATGGATTTGACAACGGTTACTTTCCACAGATATCAATAGAGACTTGCATGGAGTTATGCTCGGGGAATTGCTCGTGCGAGGCTTTTGGCTATAGGTTGACAGGAGACGGGGTGTGTTTTCTGAAAAGTGCGCTTTTTAATGGGTACAAGTCTTCAAACTTCCCAGGCAGCACATATTTGAAGCTGTCGACAAGTGTTGAAGCATCTGGACCCTCCACTCCCAATGGATCTGATCCTACCTGTGAATCTAACAGAGCTAGAGTTCTGCCAGGTTCTTCTTCTGTGTATGACGAAAGCGGAAGGACAAAATGGGTTTACTTCTATTCGTGTGTTTTGGCGATTGGTGTAATTGAAGCTTTCATGGCATCAGGTTGGTTTTTTCTTAGGAGACGTGGAGTGCTGACATCACTTAATGATGGATACCGTGCAATATCCCATCAGTTCAGGAAGTTCACCTACACAGAGCTAAATAAGGCAACCAAGAACTTTCGTGAAGAGCTGGGGAAGGGAGGCTCTGGAGCTCCTTACAAGGGGGTTCTGGAGGATAGTAGGGTGGTGGTGGTGAAGAAACTGGCGGACATAATTCAGGGTGAAAAAGAGTTTGGGGCTGAAGTGAGCACACTAGGGAGAATCAATCACATGAACCTAGTGAGAATGTGGGGATTCTGTTCAGAAAAGGCTCATAGGTTTTTAGTCTATGAGTATGTGGTGAATGGGTCTCTGGATAGGCACTTGTTCTCCAATGCCTGCAGCAGCAGCAGCAGCAGCAGAGCTAGTTTGCTCCAATGGAATGAGAGGTTCAGAATCGCTCTAGGGACAGCTAAGGGTCTGGCATACCTTCACCACGAGTGTCTCAAGTGGGTTATACACTGACTTGAAGCCCGAAAACATACTTCTGGGTGACGATTTTGAAGCTAAGATCTCAGATTTTGGTTTGGCAAAGTTGTTAAAGAGAGGTGGATCTGGTTCCGAGTTCTCTAAGATCCGGGGAACAAGGGGGTACATGGCTCCAGAGTGGGCACTGAACCTTCCCATCACAGCAAAGGTAAATGTTTATAGCTATGGGATTGTACTTCTGGAGATTGTCATGGGCATTCGGCTTTCGAGCTGCATAGCAGTGGTGGTGGATGGGGAAGAGGAGGCAGAGTTGGGGAGGTTTCTACTAGGAGTGAAGAAAAAAATTGAAAATGGAGAAGACTCGTGGGTTAAGGATACTGTGGATCCAAGATTGAAAGGGCACTTCAACAGGAACCAGGCAGCAACAATGATCCAGATAGGCATTGCCTGTGTGGAGATACACAGAAGGAAGAGGCCAACCATGGATGAGGTAGTCCAAACTCTACTAGAATGTGAAGATGAACCAAAACTCCATAGCACAGACAGGCTGTAATTCATATAAAATGTGCATGTACAGCTGTCATGTGTGTGTGCGTGTTTATGTTTTGGGATCTGAGTTGTAATAATGTTTTTCTTCTTTCTGAAATAAATTTTAGTGGGTAGACGAGGAACTGCAACTGACAACTATAATCATCAAGAAAATCAAAAGAAATGATAGCACAGTGCATCATGTAATGTTCATCGTTATTTATATATAGATTTATAGTTTGTAAGATTTCAAAGCGGATTTCTGTAGCGCTTTTTCCTGGAGCGGAAAAAGTAATCCACCACAAAAAGTGATCCACTGCTGGTGTTTTTCACTTTTTCTGCCCACATGTAATCAGGCGCCCTGGTGCTTCAGGGACGATCCAGGAAATCCGCTTTGGTAAGATTTATAGTTTGTAAATAGGGAATAAGAAACGTTATTTATGGTTTCTATATATACAGATTCCACATAAATATAAAAAAGAAACAAAAACTTTTTTTTTTTTTATGAAATACAAAAACTTGTTGATCCTGATTTATTATGTTGACAGCCTCTTCAATAGAGAACAGCTAACTGGAGATATCAAACTGTCATAGATGAACCTTTCTTGATGTACAACATGAAACGACCTGTACTCATTTGATGGGTTTATCCAGGGGTAATTTGGATATTTTGTCTTTGTTTGGCAATAACTTTTAATTTTATCATTTTGAGTTAACTAGCTCACTTTCTAGTCAGTTACTTTAGCTTTTTTTATTATTTTTTATATATATCTTTACCAGAGAATAGGTTTTTTTTTTTAGAAAAGTGAAAATTCAATTTGCATCACTTGTCTGTAGGACTTGTTTCAGTGGGTCAAAACTTATCCTGTCAGGCTTAATTTTGATGTCATTTGTATGATTGTTCTGTTATCTTTCCAACAAGCTCAAGAACTTGCAAACTTGATGTGATTAATTTGAGGAATATGACCAAAATACTAGTAGGATATCATTTTGGAACTATTTTGGTTGATATTGAAAATGAAGTTTTGAAGCAAAAATTGCCAAAGCTCTTAGATGTGTAATTACCTTTAAACTCTATGTATGATAACTTAGATTCTTGTCTTTTTTTCCTTCAGTAATTTTGTGTTTTCCCTTCTATTTATCCATAACAACAGGTTATAATCATCATTTAATACCACACAATCCATCAATCTTCCACCAACCCTAGCGTCAACAAACCACCATAAATCCTATCACCCTAATCAACCTATACACTTTTCAGCATACTTGTATACCTGAACCTAAAAATGATCATTTTCCCCATCAATCTGAACCTAATTCCATTAGTTTTAGGTACCAAAATCCCTCTTGCATTTCCCCAACCACTAAACTTTATTTTCTTCACCCCTCCCAAGTTTTTCTCCTGACTATTGACATGGAAATTCGAGACTAAAGCAAATTTATGAGCAATTGCAAGTAGCAAACAATGAATCAAGAATCACAATGAAGATAGGCCAATCACGATTGGAAGCCTGATTAAGACACGAAAATTCTATATTTTAAGTTCTTGACATTAGCAAATCGCGACTAATGTGTTTTTAGACTCCTTGAATACCTAGGAAACCAATGGACGAGTTTAATCCGTGCTCCACCTCTCCAGTTCATACAGATCTCCAAAAGAGTATAATCTTATGCCAAGTAGGACTCCTTTTGCAGCAAGACTCATTGTTTACATCAAATTAAGATTGGGTAAGGAAGATGGGATAAGTTCCATACAAATATGGACTTCTCTACAGCCACTTGATCATTCGTCTATGGCACACAAATAGTCACAGCATTAAGACTCCAAAATAAACCCTAATGGTTGTTTCTATAAATACTAGGCATTCCACATGTTTTGGGCGGCTTTTACATCATTCTTTAGTTTTGGATTTTAAGCTTTCTACACACCACACTTCCACCATTATTTTCCTCTCCATCTTCTCAAGATCAAAGCTCTCAAGTTCAAGCTTCTATTTTTTGAGTGCTTTCATGTCCATTAAACCTTTGAAAACTCAAGGAAGACAATACCAGCCTAAGACCTAGAGTTGTGATGGCGAACAGGTAAGTTTGAATCGCTGCATACGTGAAGGTGTATCTTATATATCAAGAATTATATTATTGCAACATATCAATAAAGCGTCATTTTTCAATTTTCTTCTTCATTATTTTATGCAGTTTGCTTATTTTCTTTACAATTTATGAATCAAATTGAGAATTAGAGGGGCACTATTCTTGTGAATAGAGGTAATTAACAAACCTTCTTAAGAAAGTTTGGAGTGAAAGTCCTCACCATTAAAATAATAAACCAACTCTTAAAAGGTTGGGTAATTTGGATATCAAATTTTAAACCTCCTTTGAGAGCAACAAAATTTGGTGTTACAAATCTTTTATACACTCAGTGGGACATTACTTTCCTCTCATCTTTCCTCTTGTTTCATTGTACTTATGGGTACCTTGGTTCTTAACAGAATTCCCAAAGGCAAAGCTACAACCATGGAAGCACTTTCTTGTGGCCCCTGAGGAGTCGAGGACCATTGGCTCTCCCAATCATGGGACTAAGAACTTGGGCTGAAATGGTCTCCGCACCACGACCAGCCACTACATTAGCTGTGTTGGCACACCCCTTCCAGCAAGGAGGGATCACCTTACCATCACAACCAACTTTGACTACATTGGAACACTCCCTCCAACAAGGAGAATCGACTTTGCCTTCTCTAGTCAAAACTCAAGCACTACCTGTGCCCTTGAAGCCCAGTGCAGTCGATAAGTCCCAAGCTCGTTTATGCTCTCTAGTCTCTTACATGACAAGAAGATATGTTGTCCAAATTACTGCAGATAAAGAGCAAACCCAAGTGCTCCATACACAAGTTAGATAAAAAGTCAAACCTACGCCAAATTCCTAGAGATTGACCCAACAACATACTGAGAGAAAAAACCAAAATGACTTAGTCACATATGGAAATCAGCAATCGCAACTTACCCTGGGAAATCACGACCAACAGTAAAATTGCGACCAAACATGTTCACGTGGCAGACAAGGCCAAGAATTTTAAGATTAATAAGAACAAAGTGAACAACAAGTGGCCAATTTGTAACAGTAACTAATTCTAAAAGGCTTGGAAATAAAAAAGAAAAATCCTAAAATAAAACATTAACTCGCACTGAAAAACAATTCCAAAAGGAGAAAAGGGAGGAGATTTTGCTACTAAAACTCTTCGAGCCCTCCAAAGGTAGTGAGGTGGAGTTCAGAAACTCCATGTTCCTCACTCGGTTCAAACATTTGTGAAAATATATGGGTGAAGGCCGTGTGGACATCAAGGAATTTCACACCGCCTCTCCGCGCCACTTTGAATGCCTTCCTGTATATTCAGGTATTTCGGGAGTTGCCACCAACTCTTCCATTGGCAAAGTTGGACACCAAATGTTCTTTTTGCAAAAAGGAAAATCCAGGGGAAGTTTGATCCCCGCCAATGACTCCGTGCATTGATCTGGCTTATTTCGAGATTCGGGTAAATCATTTATCGACCCACGCCCGAGTCTAATGAGTCAGGACTTATGGTTGAGCCAAGAGAATATGGATTGTCGACCTGCTTTAAGCCGAAAGATTTATTTAACAAACCCTCTCTCGAGTTGTTGCGCCTTTCTTACTTATGTCTTAAATAAGCAAGAGGTTGCACTCTACGGGACTGCAAGAGATGTTGTGAAGCTCTCTCCAAAAGCCTGTGGGGGTCTGGTGACCGGTGCTATACACGAATACATAGCACTTAGTCTTAAAAAGAAATGATAGCACAGTGCATCATGTAATGTTCATCATTATTTATTTACAGAATTATAGTTTGTAAATAGGAATAAGAAACATTATTTATAGTTTCTTTATATACAGATTCCACACAAATATAAAAAAGACGAAAAGAAGTGTTGATCCTGACTCATTATGTGGACAGCCTCTTCGATAGAGGACAACCAACTGGAGATGATTTGAGGGAAAAATGTGTTATCTTAGTATTGTTATTTCAGTATTCAATATATGTGCACAATACTATAAAATATGAAAATACTTGAATCAAATAAACGAAAATACTTACTTGACTCGGATGATCAAACATTCACTTAACTAGATCAAGGCTAGTGTTTAACACTATGTCCTTAAGACAGTTCGTCTCTCACACTAGTGCAAACAGTCAATTCGGACGTCTACCTCTCAGGATACAATAATCTTCTACACACAAAAGCAGCACTACAATCTGTGTGTTTGGCGAACCAACTCGTGTTGTACTTCTCTCTCACACTAACACTAATACGGATGCACTATGAGACACTAATGCCTTCACCGAAAATTGAATAAATAAAATGATGGAAGGACCTCTTATTTATAGATTTTTCGTGTCTATTCAGAACAGGTATAGGGACACAACATTTGATTCCGAATAGTCACAAATGACCAATAGTTGCAATCTAATAGCCACTTAGACATCTATACAGAATGGACATGTGTGAAAAAGAATGATTTAAGAGACCTACATGTCTGTACGGAATGGACATGTGTCAATAGGTGTGATTTAATAGCCACCTATGTGTCTATTCAATCCAACAATCTCCAAGGGCATAATTATAAAACCGTACAAATAGTCACACCCCCACAAGTAAAACATGTTCAAAAGGACATGTCCCCATAAGTAAAACCAATTCTGGGAGGAAGCAAAAAGAAAAATATTAATAAAAATGATATTTATTTATTTTTCTTATTGACCCAACCCAACCTAACCCGGCCCGGTTCAGTTCGGTGCGCGCGCGTGTATGTGTGTGTTTAAATATAGGCCCGGCCCATGTTGGCTAGGTCCTCCCCCATCCACAAAACAGCCGTACCCCTTGGGGTCCAAACTTATGTTCAACATTAATGTATATGAACACACAAATTTCTGGGCTAGTCCATGTGGGACTATTCAAATTTCAAACTTTTACCAATTTTACCAGTGATCAACTAGACACTTTTGGAGACAATTTCTCATTCACCCATTGGCGGTTTTAAGCCTCCAACCATACGGAGTTGTTTTCCTCATTGAGGTGAACACAAACCCATGTGGACCCACCTTAAATGACAAGTGGGTCCCACTTTTATTTTTGCTCAAACATAACCACTTGATCAGATTTTGCATATAAAATCTGGGTGTTTTCAAAACCGTTTCCAACAATCCCCTTCATGAATGAAATTGACTTATTAAATTGCAAATGAAATGCTAATGCAGACCCTGACAAAGAGTACTTTTGGAAAGTCATTGTATAGAGATAGGTAGCTTGTAGCTTTGAACCTTCCTTTGTGAAAGACTATCGAATTTACTAGCTAACCAATGAATGCGATGTATTGAACTGTTCAGCCGTTTATATAAACTAAAACAATAGAATTCACAC
>JAOXJP010251863.1:0-21916 GCA_025762735.1 Platanus orientalis
AAAGATTTTAGAGGGCTGAAATTAAATTTCTTGGGTAAGGGTTTATAGTCTAATGGCTAGGCTAGAAAGCGGGGTAATATATCTGAAAATTCCAGCAAAGATTATAGGATTAAGAAGGCTAACTCATGTGCTGAAATAGGCTCAAATTGTGGGGTGGTTATAAGGGCTGTTAAAAATTTTAAAAAAATAGTGGCTGATTTGTGGGTATAAAAGGGGCAACATGTGGCTGATTTAATGGGTCAACAAATGAGTTACTTTATCTGTTCAATACAAGTTTAGGTGACAGCAAATAAACTCAGAAGAAAATTGGGCACACAAAGCAATTCAGTATAGAAAAAATTATAGTACCACTGTCTTGAACAATTGCATTGATGACTAATTAGAAATGCTACTTATGCAAAGTAACACCATGATTTTGAAAAAGGGGACAGCGTTAAATGTAAATTTCAACCATTAAACTTTATACCAGCTTCTTGTCAAATTCCATAATCAAACAGATACAAATAACCTTTACTGGGACATTAAGATTTTCTCCAGCACCTTTGAAAGTCTCACTATGATGATTTGAGGTGCCACTGAATTATAATATAAAATAAGGCCTTTGTGTATCAAGCTTTGCAGTAATACAGACAGCCAAGTTTCTTGGTCTGAACGTGGCTGCAAGGGCAACACCATCATAGAGATCAAAAAGCACTTGAGAAGAGCTCCTGTGGTCAAGCTAAAGTTTAAATTTGATCATACATGACACAGCTTGTAGCAAGTGTGTATATATATATATATATATATATATATATATATATATATAACAATTCATCATTTCATGGTTCTACTCATTAGGGAAAAGTAGTATTATGAAAAAAGTTACTCCAAAAAAACAAACACTAACAATCAATCACATGATGCTGAGGAATCAGAACATTATGATGGAGTTGCAGAAAGACTACCATGGTATCAAACTCTACAACTGTCTTGTGAATGGTTTTAAAATTCTAGGTACCAATTCACATCATGAGCTGATCAGGAATCTACCCAGGGAAGATCAGATAAGGCAAGGGCACTCAACCATAACAAAATGTATATGGTAACATTCAAGACTTGTTCATGTAAATATGTTGTTTCCTAGCAAAATTAGTTTCGCAATCCAAGTGCCACACATAATTAAAGTCATAACATCATTCAAAACTAATTCGAGTAAAAATACTGTTTTCTAGAAATATTAGTTTAATGGATTCATCAAAAAAATATTAGTTTAAGGGTCTGATTCTCACACTTAGTAAATGAGTGTGTCATCCTTTGCTTTATCAAGATATGATATGCAAAATGTAGAAAAACTTGGGTATTAAAAATGCTTACACAACTTCTGGTCTCTTGAAATGAGCAATTCCTTAAATGAGTCATATGCAACATTCTGCAAAAAGGACACATGTTAGGAGCTCCTATTACTATATTTGACTACCTCAGAAGAAGAAAGAGAGAGAGATTCAGGATGCCAAACTTCAGATGCATCTCACAAAATAGATAATTTCATTATAAATAAAAGTGGCTGCCTTATGTAATGAGATTCAAACCGGCACAGAAAGAAACTGATTGGGATAAAAATAATAGCAAGGGGAAAGAAGCTCTCTCTCTCTCTCTCTCTCTCTCTCTCTCTCTCTCTCTCTCTCTCTCTCTATACTGAAGGGAAAACCTGGTGATGAAGTACAATAAGGTTATACTAAAGTTTGCAATGGACAAACAATAGTAGGAAAGATTAACACAGCACGAACCCAAGTCGCCAAGCACAAAACATTGCAACAGCTTGGAATTGTTAATGGCCTCCAATCAACCAGGTAAAACGAGCAACTAAAAACATAGAAGAAAAGTCTTCAAATATTTCTTCTCAATATATTAACCTTATGATGCAGACAACATAAAGAGATTTTTGTATGTGCCCCCACCCAAGAGGGTCAGATTCAAGAAAAGGGAAAAAGTACAAGTGGTTTGGGTCATTTCTATAATTGTGAAAAATTTTGTAATAAGGACTGTTGTCAAGAGTAGTTTAGGATGTTTTCTTTAAGGGTTATTATTGTAATCAGGCTAAAATTGCCAAGGGTTTTGGGGTACTTCAAGGCCTAATCGACATTGTTTAAGTATTGCGCGATACCATCAGTATCATAGTGTGGGGTATGATATACCCCTCAGTTTTATCGAGGCACTTGTGATACAAGTGAATTTTTCTTAAGAAAACCCTTAAACCAAGACTCAATACACGATACTATTAGAGTATCGCGAATCACGTCTCGCCCTACCATATCGCAGATCTCACAAAAAAACCCAAATCCCATTTTTTTGAAGAAAAGAAAATGTAGATTTAAGGCCTGCTTGGGAACCATTCTCTGGATTCTCTTCCAAAATTAAGAAAATGGATTCTAGAGATTCTTCATTTTTTGGAGTCATTCCCTGACTAGATGAATGTTTGGTGACATTTAATATAGAATCCATTTTTTATATTTTTTGAAACAAAATGTTGTTTGGCAACGATTTACAGAAAATGCATCTTTTCGAGATTGATACAAGAATTCAGTAAGGATTTTATACGCCGACCCCAAACCTCTACCCGCATCCGCCGATGGTCAAGCGGGCGGAAACATCAGCGCCAAAAGTGATTTTCACTTTTTGGGAGTGTAAAACACTTCTGACGCTGATGTGGCCACCCGTTGACTTAGGCGTTTTTGTACGCCGGGCATAGAAAAGCCTCGCCGCAAGAATTTGGCATATAGTTGAATATATACAACCCAATAATCCATAAAAAAAAGTGTAATTATCATTTAGGTCAATTCCAACATAGTCACCAAAATCTATCCATAAAAAGAGAGAATATGGGGTAGTTTTGTAAATTCATGTATTAGGGGTATGTTGGTAAATCCACTTATATTCACGAATTTATGTTTTAAGAAAGTTATTATTTCTATCATCTTCTCATTTGAAGCTCTTCGGAAGATTTTCCTTCTATATGGATGTGAGGACTCATGGGGCTGTAAGTTTGTTCATCGAGTCTTCCACGCAAACCCAAAGAATTCATTCTCTGTTTTTTTGGCACTAATATTTATAGTGCCAAAAAATGATGCCAGAATGTGAAATTTGGAGCTATTCTAAGAATGCATTTTGTGCAACCAAATGCCATTTTCTCTTTTTTTTTTATTTTTTGGAACAAAAAATGTACAAAATCCATTCTTTGGATGGTTCCCAAACAGGCCCTTAGCTTCCTTCAGCTAAATCTAGGGGACCACTTTGAATCTAAAACTTGTATTTGGCGCAGAACGTAGCCAAAACCCTAAATTTCGTCCGCAACTTCGATAAATACCATATTTTTCTTCTAATCCTTCTAGATTTTTTATGACATGCATATGTAATAGATCTACACATTCATAAAGTTCAAATTTATTTTCTTAAAATAAAAATTTATTTATTTATTTATTCAAAAAAATAAAATAAGAATTAAAGAAAATTAGAAAAAACACCAAATGGGCATTGCTTGGTCTTTTTTTATATGAGATCACAGCTCATTATCTCTACAATATGTCAATTTAGAATATTTCTGGAAAAAATATTTTTTTTATTTATATTTTATTAAATAAAAATAATAATGAAAATGCCAAAAAATTCAAAAAATATACAGGAAGCATATTAGAACACATTAAAACATATTGTGTATGTTTCATTGTTGTAGTCGTACTTTTGTAGTACTTTGCATTATCAATGAATGACATTATTGTTTGAATTTACATTTGTGCCATTAATTATGTGGATTTGTAGCTTTCTTGTGCAATGTGTAGTGTTATTTATCAACCCCTAACACTTAAAGTTCTAGACATGTACGACAGCGAGTGTCACAAGGGTACCGGTTTCCAACTATTGATACTCAAGTGTGTAATAAAGTGTAATGGTTTACAAGTGTTTAATGATGCTTATTATAACATTTCCTAAAGTTTTATTCAAAAACTCCTAGATTTACATAGTGTTTCCATAAATTTCACAGGCGACAACGTATGTCATGAGGGTAACTGTTCTCCCAACCACCATAGATGATCATTTTCTATATGTAATGATTCCTACATGCATATTAGTGTTTATTCTATCAAATTCTAAAGCTTTTTCTAAGTTGATAAATCAAATCTTGTTAGAACTTGATAAAATTTTGAACATAGACTTATCTTAGACCTAAATACCCACATGTAAAAGTGCAGAAATTTCTGACCCACAAACATGGGTATTTTAGTCATTTTACAATTCTTGCCACAATTTCCATAATTTCCTTATTAGGTTCTGTATCTCTTTCTACCCCTCGTACTTCTCTATCCCTCTAATTTGATTCCCTATTTCTCTTCTTAATTTTCATTAAAAGTTGATTATATCTGGGCTGAATAAATCCAATTATTGGTTGTTTAATTTTATTCTTGCTTCCATTAAATTAATTTGGGGCTTCATTGAGATTCTTAGCTATATCCTACATCACCTTAATCCCAAAAAAAAAACCATACACCATCCCTCATGACTAATACTCTTAGCAAACTTATTCATCTGCTACTAGAACTCAATAATAAAGCACTTCAATTTCACTTTCTTTCCAATTACAAGAACACCTTTGAGTCTTTCCCATGTGACCCAAATTACCAAAAACTAAATGCTTATCAAATATTACTCAATTCTAGAAATTATCAAAAATAGTAAATCCAAAAATTACTAGATAAAGTAAAATTGGGACATACTAAATATGAGAAGTCATTGATTACAATGAATAGTAAATTCCAGGTTTTAAATAATCAAAACTTCTAAGCAACTATGACTCAAACTTACATTAACCAATCCAGGTCACCAATGATAATCCTAATATCTACTAAATAATTCCTTATTCTATTAGTATTTCAAATCACTGCCATTTAAGAGAAAAAAAAACTATTCCTACCTATAGAGACTTTTATTAAGACAACTTATGTTATTCTAAAGCTACAAACCCAAAGACAACCCAAAGTCCAAATAAAGTTGGGCTAATATAATGAATGGATGAGATCCACATGTGAGTGCTTTGGCTGCACATGAACTCTATCCCACGATCAACACAACCAACTGCATCAATGATCCACCACTAAATCAATAAAGACCACAATCCACATGATCAAACTCGATTGGGCCTCTTATGAGAAGGTAGATATACATCAACATCATGTGTATCACATGGGAATAGTGATCAATGGCTATGATGGCCTCTATGAAATGCAACTGCATCAGTTGGTTTTCTTCTCTGTATAATTATGTGTATTACCCATTCAACCAGTTCGGATGAACCCATTAAATCGCACGGGTTGGTTAGCTGGGTCAATCCCACATTTATTTTTATTCTTTTGAACCACATATCATTAATTGGCTCAGATGGCCAGTTCCTGGATTGAGTGGTTCAAGCACCTGGGTTGGTCGGGAGTTATTTAACTTATAACCTCTATTTTGTGCACAGCCATCAAAACTAAGTTAACATTTGTCACAACAATCATATATTCAAGCTATCTTAAAATTTGAAATCAATGTTGGGAATGATATTTAAAATCTGAATTCCTGAAGCAAATTCCATTTTTCTAACCTTGCCATTTTGCTTTTTTATATTCTAGAATAGCAATTTTATGAAAACTGAAAGAAATACTACACTCATTACAAAAAGGAAGTCAGAACCAAGGTTCAAAATGTCAGTGTTAGTGGAAATGTCGGTCGGGCCAAAATAAGACATAAGTCAGAAATGTCGAAGATGTCGGAAAGAAATATTGTAAAAGTCATGGAAACGTAGGAAGCATATTCTAGTCTAACTACATAAACATAAGGGAACAAATAGATTCATTAGGAAGGATTTCTTATTTTAATAAACTTGTATTACAATATTCTTAATAAATACACATATATTTATTAGGATATTGGTACATAATGGTTGACAAGCATGTTATAATCTAATTGGATAAATATACGGGAACAAGTAGATCCTCTTCCTTTTCTTTTTCTTCTCTTCTTTTTCTCTCTTATTTTTCATATGGTTTTTTAGCATAATAACACAATGTCGACATTAGGCTATAATACACAGCATAAGGGAAATATTTGCTCGACATTTGTCAACCAAAAATTAAAGTTTTATAATGTAGTTAATGTTTCGTGTTAGTGTAGGTAATATGTCGTTTCGGTCCTAGTAAACATAGACATGTGTCGAGCGACATATAAGACATTTCAAGACATTTGATACCGTGGTCAGAACAAAGTATAAACTAATAACAAGTGTGCACACAAAGGACACTTTAGATGAGGTAATGGTTCGAAGACTAAAACATCTGACGGGACTGCACCTGCCTTGCTACTCCTTTTTTCTTTCGCTTTTCAATAAAATCCCCATTATTCATCATACATAAAATGGAGGGAATTTGTAACCGCACACAGGGGAAAAAAAGGCATTCAAAATAAACAAGATACACATACAACAAGTAAATAATAATCTGCTTGACATGAAATCACCTGACCAAAATGAAGCAAGCTGTGGCTATAGAGATTGTATGTGAACTTCCCAAATTTAAGCTTGTGTGAGAATTCAGGGGGCAGGAGCTCACTTGAAACAAATGTTACCTGAAATAGAAATACTTCACATATTAAAATGGCAATTCCATATTTCACATATCCTAACGCAGATGTACGTATTATGCAGAAATATTGTAACTTTTCAGTAGCATTATGACCAGAAAAAAAGATACAGAGAAGTAATCTGTCAAAGTAAAAGAACAAGGTTGCTTCAGTTAGCCTATAGACAATTAAACATCACTTTAGCTTTCTACGTTAACTGCAGGCTATCTTATTCTTTTGTGTAAGTATCAAACTGACACCTCCCACTGTCACTTTTGCATTTAGGGAAACTTCCAGCTTCTTAAAATGTCTTCATTTTTAAACCTGAGAAAACAAAATATAGCACATTCAAGCACCTTAAAAGCATAGTGTCAGATCTCATCTCAGGATTTTCACGCTTTTATAAGCAAAAATCTCAAGGAAAGAAAAAATTGAAAAAATAATAATAATAAGACCAAAAACAACATCACACTGGAGGTGAGAAGAGAATAAAGCAAAAAATAATAATAATAATACAACAACAACAACAAACAGCCTTATCCCAACTATTTGGGGTCGGCCACACGAATCCTGTTCCTCCATTCTGCTCTGTTTTAAATAAATAATAATAATAATAATAATAAATAAAAAAACAGCAAGGAAACATAAACAACATCACACAGGAGGTGAAAAGAGAACAAAGCAAAAAATAATAATAAAAAATAAAAAACAGCAAGCAAAGATAGGTAGTAAATCATAAATTTATAGTTTTACAACATAATGCTCATAATTCAATTAGAAAAGCAATTACAAATTAATAAGAGTAATGGCACATACAATAACCTCTTGATTATGTCCACTTAATCTCTCCTCCCATTCTTGTCTTACACTCTTATACACTTCTTTTTTTCGATAATTTATACTATTATATACTTGTCCAAAGATGCGTCAATCACCTAGTCTCATGACACCTCATTACAACCTTATCTAGAATTGGTATGTTTAAACCGAACCAAACCCAACCCATTAAACCGATTGTCAATGGTATAAAGGCAACATGTTCTTGTTTTTATCTTATTGGTTGATGATCTTTGTGGGCTCAACAGTGGTATCAAAGCCAGGTTATCTAGATTCTTGATCAAACAATCTAAAGAATCATGATTTGATAAGAAATTGATACCGTGCATTAAAATTATATTTTTTTGACAAGGTTTTTCAAGCAAAAACATCATTGTAAGTTCACTGAAATAATTGAAGCATTACAAGACAACGGGTGATTAGAAGAATCAACCAACACTTTAGATTTGGCAGAGGGTGTAGGAGAATCAGAAATTGTGAATGAACCTCAACGTGAACCCCTACTAGAAGAAGATATCAATTCCAATTCCGATGTTCGTGTGTGGATAACTCTGAATAACCATCACTTAAAAGGCATTGGGGTCCAACGGCACCAGAATATCCAGCTACACTTGGTCACTTTAGGGATCGAGAGTATTTATGGCATTTAGAAGTTGAATTCTTCAACAATTTGACTCATTTGAGGAATTCTTTCAACCAGTACCTAAGTGCAATAGAAGCAACTTTTCCTAAGTAATAGGATCCACAAATATTCTGTAAGTAGGAATCAGCGACAGACTAATAAGCAATTGCATTGTCAATTTGAACGGTTGTTCATTATTGGTCATGCTTTACCTAGGGAATTATGTCCTCAATTGCAAAATATCTTGTTGTGACTGATAGCCCAATCTTAAACAAGAAGCAAATCTCAACATGTTGAATAGTTTACCACTTTCTTGGGATTCCGTTGTTACCACAATCAACTATTCAAGCCAAGCACTAGCAATGGAGAAGTTGCCCATGCTTCTAGCTCTTGAATAAGAAAGGAAGGGAAGAAGAAGAAAGTACAAACTCTTCATCTCTCAAGATATGCACAAAAGATTAAAAAAAATGAATCTGAAGAAGAATTTCAACCAACAAAGATTCAAGAAGTTCAAGAGCAGAGTTTGCTACAGCTACGGAAAAAAAGGTCACTTCAATGCAAAGTGTCCTAACAACAATCCAACAAAAGAAGTGAAGAAATAAGAACTATTTTAACTGTTTCAGAGGTATTTGTAGTGGAACCAATGACAAGGGATTAGTGGATAGAATCTGGAGCAACTAGGAATGTTATCAACTACAAAGATGGGTTTGGTAACTTTAGAAACGTGCTCTTGCAGTTTCTTGGGAGAGATAGGGCTCTCTTGGGTTTTCCCTCAGAGTATGGACTCTCTCCTTTTATCTTGGGACATAGTGAAGACTTTAAGGAAAGGTAAAAAATTTTGTGGAGTCTGGTGTCCTACAGTGTTTTGGGCAATCTGGTTGGAACGCAACCAAAGAGTTTTTGAGGGATCTAGAAGGCCGGCTATGTTATCTACTCATATGCAAAGGATCTTGCTTGTTTTGGGGGCATAAGATGCAAACATCTTGGGGAGTATTCAGTGGTTAATACTAAAGAGGGTGGAGAAGTCAATTCTTATGTAACCAAAATGTTGTTTGTTTTTGTGTTGTCTTCTTTTGGGATTTTTCATCCATTTTCTTAATGAAAATCTTCTTCATAAAAAATAAAAAATAAAAACTTTAGAAACGTGCTGCTAGCTTAACATAAAATCGATATGGGGATTAATTCTTATTGCGACGTGGAGATTTCACAGTCTAAATTGCACCAAATATTAGGAGAAATCTCATTTTTGTATCAGAATTGGACAAAAAGGGCAACATAGTCAAATTCAAATCTAGTCATGTAATAAGTGGGTCCAAATTTGGTCAAATAATTGTAAGGGGTGAAAGGGTTGATTGTGTGTTGAATAATGATCAATAAAATGATGTATTCTTTTTGTGTATGCTTCCATAAATACGGTTGATTAAGCATGACACCTACGCTTATGACATAATACATAAAAACAAAATGACAAGAGTGAATCAAAAAGAGTTGATACCTATTTTGAGCGAAATTAATTTTGAAGTTTATATTCCTTGTTTACAAAGGAAGATAACAAAGAAGCCATTTTTCAAACATTGGAAGTCACCGGAATTATTAGAAATAATACATTTAAATCTTCGGTGTGTGCTGAGATGTTGCGAGGTGCTTTCTGAGCTTAAATTGAATTTGGCCAAGAGTTCATTGATTGCAATGGGAGAGGTTCCTAATTTGGACCTGCTAGCGGCGGATTTGGGTTGTAGAACAGGTAACCTCCCATCCACCTACTTGGGTCTCCCTTTGGGTGCAAAATACAAAAAGAAGGAAATCTAGAACCCAGTGCTTGATAAAATGAGAAAGAGATTGTCTGGTTGGAAGGTGCACTACTTATCGAAAGGGGGAAGACTGACTCTTGCAAGCATCCCGATTTATTTCCTTTCATTATTTGTGGCTCCATCATCTGTATATAAGGAATTAGAGCAAATCCAGCATAAGTTCCTTTGGAGAGGGACGGAAGATGACAGGGGTTTGCATATGGTTACATGGGATAGTGTATGCATTCCGAAAGATACAGGGGGAGCGGGCATAAGGAGGTTACAACCTATGAATAGGGCTTTGTTATGTAAATGGTTGTGGCGTTTCGGTCAGGAGGAGGGTGGGATGTGGAGGAAGGTGGTAGCGGCCAAGTATGGTAGCATGGACAGTTGGGATCCTACAGTTCCTCGGGGTTCATACGGGTGGAGCCCTTGGAGGGGCATTATGACTCAGATTGATTCCTTCAAGTCTGGGTTAGGTTATGCATTGGGGGATGGTGGGCGTATTTGGTTCTGGAAAGATGCCTGGTGTGGTAATACTCCTTTGAAGGAGTTGTATCCAGATATATTTGCTATGGCGGTGGATCCAGATGTAGTGATAACCTCCTATGTCTCTGTGATAAGGGGGGGGAAGCAGTGTGGCTACCATTATTACGAAGGGCAACGTTTGATTAGGAGATCCCCAGGGTGGTTCAGCTTCTTGACAGAATTAGAGGGGAAAGTCTCAACTTGGGACATGAGGATCAGCGTATCTGAGTAAAGGAAAGTAGTGGGCTATTTTCAGTCAAATCCTGCTATAAGTTGTTGGCAGACGTGGGGGTGATGGAGGCCCATGGAAAGCTATTTGGTATCAGGCGGTACCTCTCAAGGCTCAGTTTTTCTTGTGGACAGCTATCTTAGAGAAGATTTCGACTATGGACTTGCTGAGAAGAAAATGATTTTATTTGCCTAGCATATGTTTACTATGCCATCAGAATTCGGAATCATGCTCCCATTTGCTCATTCACTGTAGTTACTCTTGGGAGATTTGGTGTAGTATTGCAAAGGAGTTTGGGCTAACTTTTGTACCCCCTTCCAACCTTAAGAACCTTCTTCAGGGATGGAGTACAACGGTTTTAAATTGCATGGGCCGCAAAATTTGGAAGCTTGTTCCGGCCGCCATTTGTTGGACAGTGTGGAGGGAAAGGAACAACAGGGTCTTCCAGGGTCATTCAGAGCCAACCTTTCAAGTCTTTAGACGTGCAAAGGAGTTAGTATTTTTTGGGCTCGTAGATGGAAAGGCTATGAAGGCTTGCTCACAGGAGCTTTGACCAAGGATTGGACTATTTCTATCGGCATTGTCTAAGTGTTCGCTGTTTGCTGCTTTTGCCCTTTTCTCTTTTTTGGTTTTGTCATGTTTTTTTTTTTACCATTGCCTTTTTTGTTGTTGTTTCTTGGTTGTTGGGGATCTCTCATCCCCTATTTTCTTATCTTTTCTTTGGCTTTAATAAAGTTTTTTTGCCAATCAAAAAAAAAAAAAATCAAGACACGTAAGGGAATGGAATATTTCCTTACATTTATTAACGATTATTCAAGATATGAATATGTATACCTCCTACAACACAAGTCTGAAGCCTTAGATAAGTTCAAGGAATTTAAGGATGTAGAACCCCAATTAGGTAGAACAATAAAAGTCTTGAATAGTGATAGGGGTGGAGAATATACCCTTATGGCTTTTGACGATTCCTACAAGGAGAATGGAATAAGGCACTTAAACATCATGCCTCATACTCTGCAATGGAATAGAATTGCAGAAACAAGAAATAAGACTTTGATGAATATGACAAGACCAATGTTGGCTCATTCAAGACTCCATTTAGTATTTTGGGGGAAAGCTTTGAGCACAACTACCTATATATTGAATGGAGTGACTACAAAGAGTAAGTCACTAATCCCTTATGAAATTTGAACCAATAGAAAACCAAATTTATCAAATTTAAGAATATGGGGAGTGTAAAGCTCATGTTCTAATACCAAAGCCTCTTAGAGGTAAGTTGAGCAATAAAATTTATGAATAAAAATTCATTGGTTAGCCTGACAATGGATCTAGTTATAGATTCTATCGTAAGACAATGAGGCTTTTTAAAAGCAAAGATGCTACATTCATAGAAGAAGTTAAACCCATTAATGATCTTGAGAAAATCCTATTGATAAATGAACATGAGTGTCAAGAAACTATAATGGATATGAACCAAAACAAACTTATTGGTGAAAGTATTATTATATCAATTGAACCAAAAGGACATCCTATGATTAGTGGAAGGAAAAAAGTCTAGAGAACCTTTATCCATGTTTCAGGACTATTATAGTTTAATGGTAAAGGAAGATGATTATGTACAAGAAAATGATATCATCGATGATCCCAGAACATATGAGAAAACAATGAGTCTAGAAGACTTAATTGAATAGCTAGAAGCTATGAAAGATGAGATATCCTTTATCGGAAAAAACAACGTCTAGGAATTAACAGAGCTTCCAAATGGCCGAAAGGCAATAGATTGCAAATGGGCACTTCAGAAGAAATATAAAGTTGATGGTACACTGGACAAGTACAAAGCTAGGTTGGTAGCAAAGGGTTTTGCCCAGCAACCTAGGATAGACTTTGAAGACACATTCACCAATAGTCAAGTATGTATCAACTAGAATTTTAATGGCAATAGTTGCGTATATGGATCAAGAATTGTACCAAATGGATATAAAACCGGCATACCACAATGAAAAATTAAAGAACATTTATATACAACAACCAGAAGGGTTTAAAATTCAAAAACAGAATAACTGTCTATTAATTGAAGTAGTCCTTGTATAGACTTCAACAGTCCTCGAAGCAATGGTATTTGACCTTCCACAAGGCTATTCTAAAATTAAGATATGAAATTAATAGATTTGGTCACTATGTATATGTGTAGAAAGATGATAAGATAATAATATTATCATTATATGTGGATGATATATTGTTGGCCATAAATGATATAGAAATAATTAATAAGACCAAATCATATTTGAGTTCTTTGTTTGAAATGAAAGATATGGATGAAGCATCTTATGTAATAAGTACTAAAATATCTAGGAATCGAGGCTTAAGGATGTTATCTTTGGATCAGGAAAGGTATCTCCAGAAGGTCTTTAAGAGATTTGGAACTGAAGGGTGTAAACCTGCTACTACAACTTCTTACGTTCACTTCTTGTGTTTCTTGCTCTAGTAACTATTGTCGTGAGATTAGGTATCACTCAAACACCTTTGAACAAGTATATAAGAGTTTAAGATTGAGAGGAGAGAGAAATTATAAAAGAATTATCATCTAATTTGATGTGGGATATGGTCATACCCCTCATCTATTTATATTTATCCAAAAGGTGTGAAGGAAAAGACACACCATTATCTAGATAACCCTTGGTATATGTGACACTCATAAATATAGGGTTGTGTTGGTTGAAAACCAACACAACACTTTCCCTACGTACACAATTTTTCATAAGAGAAAAATCGATAAGTTTGTGTTGGTTGGGAACACAACTCTTCCCAAGGAGTTACACATTCCAAGAGGACTCTTCATGAGTTGTAATGTTTCTCATCCATCACAACCTTTTCTCAATAACCCTATCTCCTAGGGACACCTCGTTTTGGGTGTGGTCAATCATGACCACCCCAAACATTTGTACATCTCCCACTTGGGTATGATTGAGCACATTCCATGACCATGAGATCACAACCTTCCCTCAACAGTCCTATCTCTAAGGGCCAACTTGTTATGGGTATGGTCAATCATGACCACTCTATATGTTTTTACATCTTCTACTTGGGCATGATAGAACACATGTGTCTTCTCTTGAAATATGCAATTCCTTAGGAAGAGTTGTGTTGGTTACACAACTTTATCAATTTTATCTCTTATGAAAAGTTATGTACGTAAAGAAAGAGTTGTGTTGGTTGAAAACCAACACAAACCTACATTTATGGGTGTCACATATACCAAGGGTTATCTAGATAAAGATGTGTCTTTTCCCTCACACCCTTTAGATAAGTATAAATAGAGGAGGGGCATGATCGTATCCCACAATAAATTGGATGAGAATTTTTCCTAATTTCTCTCTTCTCTCATTCTTGTCTTAAACTCTTATATACTTGTCCAAAGGTGTGTAAATGATACCTAGTCTCATGAAACCTCATTACAACCTTATCTAGAATCAATTTGTTTAAACCATCCCAAACCCAACCCATTAAACCAATTGTCAAGGGTATACAGGCAACCCGTTCTTGTTCTTATTTTATTGGTTGATGATCATTGTGAGCCCAATAGAATTGGCCGAATGGGTCATGGATCAGCCATAACACCTCCAATCTACATCAGATCAGCTGATCCAATCTGATTTTGAATAAAGAACGGATGTGTCCAATTCCAATCTTTAAAACTATGTTCTAGAGACTGTCTGGTGTAAGTGTCTCACCACTGTTGCTGAGGAAGAAAAAGGCATGCATAGGTATTGGGAGAAAGGAAAGCTCATCAACGAACCATTTCATATTATGCAAGAAAATAATTCAAGCTGTGCCACATTCATTTAACAAAATAAAATCATGCCATTAGATCATGGAGATATTTATGGTCAAAGTACAATAAGCAACCATCTTCAGTAATTTCTATCATGAAGAGTACAACCAAAAAGTGGGGAGGCAATTAATTTATAGTTGGACATCTGGTGTAACCCCAATCCTCTTAAGCACAGGTTCAGAGGAATGTATGCTTTAACCGTCAATAAGTGAGGAGTCATTGTTGAGCATTATGAACCCAACATGGGTAGTGGGGTGTGGAATATTGATCTTAGGAGAAATCTTAATTATTAGGGATTGAAGATTTCTCTAACCTCCTGAATCTATTGGATGGCTTCAGGCTAAAACACAGGAGAGGTAAATTCTCAAATAAATCTTTCTATTTAGCATTAGTTGTAGATGGTCCCTTGTTTCCTCACAAAACCATTTGGTGGCCTGGTATCCCTTCCAAAGTGGGCCTTTTTCAATGGAACATGCTTGAACAGACTTTTCACTGAAGACAATTTTAAAAGGGTTGGTTCATAGCAAACAGATGTGATGTGTTTAGGGGATGAGCAATTTGTGGACCACCTGTTTGTCCGCCGTGAATTAGTTGGTGTGGACTATCCTTGTCACCTAGCTAGGTGTTAGTCAGGTCTTCCACTCGAGCGTAAGGGGCCCAATTTCTGGTCTTCTGGATGGCAGTTGGTGGGTATAGAGAAGATCTTGAGTGATATTTGGAGATCTCTTCCAAGGGCTCTTTGTTTGTGTGTTTGGAAAGAGAAGAATAAAAGGCTCTTTGAAAACAAGGGTCTCTCTCAAAGCACTTCTATCCTTCTGTGTATAATACCCTATTCAACAGGTGTTCCATTAGGAATCACTTAGTTTGGGGGAGTCTTGGCATTCCATTTTGGATGGGATGCATGATGTTAAGGGTGTTGCGTTGCTAGTTATTTCAGGGTGTCTCTTAGTTTATGTTGTTGTTTTGCCGTCCTGTCTTTTTTTCTTGCTCTCCGTGTTCACCCTCTTAGTGATGTAGCTGATTCGGTTCTTTCAGTGAATTAATTGCAACCATTGATTTATGAAAAATAAATAAAAAAATCCAATCAATTGGTGCTGGTTGGGTATATTCCTCTATTTCTCTCATCTCTTTCTTCTTTATTTATTTGTTTCCTCATCAATATCAACAATTGTAGAAGCCACTGGACGTGGCTAGTCTTCTCCTACTGATTTCTACTCAATCAAGCTTCAACATCGAAGTATTATGAGATAAATTGCTGTCTTCCTCTTCACCAAGTCAGATTTCTGTTGTGAAGTTAATTCTGAAATATATGGTGTTGTTATATATAAAACAGCAACATAATTACTTCAGTTTAAGTGTTAACAAGGCCTTTTATTTACAAAATTCTGTGAAGCATGAATGTTAATCTTATTCAAGCTCTTGTTCAGTTTTGGACTCAGTCAGACAGACCTCTTTAATTAGTCGAAGTGTCAAACTTAACCCTTTGATCAGACCTATATTTTAGATTAAGATCTTTATTCTGTTCTGAAGTTTCAGAATAAGAATTTGAAGGTCCTGCTGAACCGTAGAACAGATACCTAAGGACTTGAGTACAGTTGTGGGCTCATTAGCCACAGGAGTTAACAACTCGTAAGCTGTCTTGCATCACCCAGGCTTCCTCCACAAATGTTCATAAATTCATTCATTAAATGTCTGTCTGTAAGATTCCTGCATTGACTGTAGACAGGCTTAAGAAAATTCAACAAGATTTTACATGAATTGAGCTCTCCCACGTATACTTTGACTGGTCTTACTGTTGACAGGAGTAGTGAATAGCACCCAACTGAGGGGTGATAAACACACTAACCCTTGCCATCAAGGACACGTTGGTTTTATGGTTAAGCACATCACAGGGCTTTGCTAACACAACTAAGATGAAAAATGGTAATCTATTCATACCCTTCCTATTCCATAATTGGCATTCATGTACCGCCTCTACTTCACAAAGGTAAATTCGTTTCGCCAATGAGTTTAATCACACCTACATCTAATCATATAGTCAAAAGAACTCTTTTGTATTATCAGTAATCAAGATGCAAGCACCTCTCGCCTATAGTCTTGGTAATAAAATTGTTACCCAGTTGATTAAAAAGTTCATACATTTCATATCTACACTAAGGGAGTCAAGTATAAAAATTAAAGTAAGAAAAAGGTACAAATAGAAGGGGTCGTTTTGTTTTTTATCAAATAATAAGAAATTGGCATAACATTATAAGAGATTTCCCATATGTGGATATGAAAAGAGGGTGGGGAAACATTATAAGAAATTTCCTGTATGTGTAAGCCTCGTGCTTGTGGTTTTTTGGGGGATATCTTGTCCCGTTTAATAAAATTTTGCTTATCCAAAAAATAATAAGAAGAAGAAATTGGCATAATGTTCCTTATTACAAATTAACCCAATTTTTGCAGTTCTTTAAGATTGCATGCATTTAATTTACTTGCAAGCTTACCATTTTATTATTTTATACCTAGGCTTTAAAAAGCCATACAAATATTGATCTAGAGGATTAAAAGGAAAACGAATTTATTCTAAAGAAGTATGGGACTAAATAAAGGAAAGTAATTCAACTCAACATTTCCACAATTACTTGGGGTCAGCTACATGAAGTCATGAAATCTATTTCACCATTCCACTCCATCAATGGCCAAATCTTCCATTATATCATTAGCCTTCAATTCTGTTCTCACTACTTTGAACAAGTCCTTTTTGGCCTTCCCTTTGTTGACCATATCTTCCGTGAAAGCCTTCAACTTGCACCACATCCCTACTTCTCAGTTGTGCAGTCATCAGCCTTTGTTGCACATGATTGAACCATCTAAGTTGACTTTCGCTCATCTTGTTATTTTTCAGTGTTACCCCAAAGTTCTCGTGAATGCATTCATTTCTGATTATCTCCTTTGTAGTCTTGCCACTAACCCATCTCAACATTCTTTCTATATACATGTTTTGCCCAACATTCTGCCCAATACATTATAACAGGTCTTAACCGACTTATAAAAGGAAAGAGATTCCAAAATAACTTTTTTCCTATTAAATGCCTGACTTAGCAAGCTTATTCAAGTCTAAAAACCAGTTACTATTATCTTCATAGATATAGGGATGTACATAGACTGCGTTAGGCCAGGCCATGATAAGCATGGCCCATTTATTTAATGGGCCTTAAATCAAGCCCCAGGCCCGGCTCATGGGATGACATATATGGCCCAAGCCCAGCTCCAAAGATTTTCTGAAAGCCCAGACCCAGCCTCAGCCTGGCCTTCCTTCAATTTCAGACTGGGCTTAACCATGAATGGCCAAGTCCGGTCCACCAAAGAGTAGAATATTCAACTTTTTTCTTTTATCATTGGCAATGTAAAATATTTTCAGCATCATAAGAGATTAAATGAGGCATGCAAATTTATGGAAATAAAAGAAGTGCTTTGAAAGAGGACCATGTATACAACAGCAACAACAACCACAAAGACTTATCCCAACTACTTGAGGTTGGCTACAGTAATCATGTTCCACCACCCCACTCGATCTAGGGCCATATTTTCTGTTAATTTGCAAGACCCATGTCTTTCCTCACCACTTCAACCCATCTTGTCCTTTTCATGCAACTTGCATCATCTCATTCCTCACTACGCAGTTATGAACCTTACACATGACCAAATCATCTTAGTCAACTTTCCCTTATCTTATCACCTTTTGGTGGTACACCTAAGCTCCCATGATGGATTCATTTCTAATTCTATCCTTCCTATTCTTGCCACTCATCCATCTCAAGATCCGCATCTCAGCCACACTCATTCTATGTATGTGCTGTTTATTCGCCACTCAACATTCTGCTCCATAAAGTGTGTCTGGTATTATAGTTTTCCAATAACATTTTCCCTTCAATTTTAATGATCATCACACAACAATCCAGATGCGCCTCTCCACTTCAACCACGCCGCTCTAATTCAATGAGCAACATTCTCTACAATATCTCCCTCCATGCGGATGATTGAACCAAGACAACAAAAATGGTCACTATGGGGTATCTCTAGGTTTAATTAGAAAAATATATCAATCAGAAAAAGAATTGAGATTTTCCAACAAATACATCTCATCCTACCTTTGAGCATTAGTTCCATCTAATTTATTCGTATAGTATAATGACCCAGCTGGCCTGCTAAACAAGGCCCGGGCCAAATCTATGTAACTAACAGCCCTTCAAATAAGGCCCAGGCCCATCCCAGGACTTAAATATGTAACCTAGGCCTCTAGGATCATTAGGAAGCCCCCCTCATACACTCATACTAGGGCTGTAAACTATCCGCCTAAGCATCCGTATTCGATTTGATTAAGGCATATACGGATGCACCTATATCCGATTCGTTTAAATATTCGATTAATAACGAACCGAATGCAGATATGTATACATCCGCTCCGATTAATATTCGACCGTTTATATATATAGGGAATAGATTTCCTATCCAGGATTTGGTGTCCAGTTTGGTGTTTAGGGTACTAGGTGTTTTCATTTGGAATAAAATAGGTGGAAATTTAAATTTTTATTTATCCCCTACCCATTATTCTATGTGAAATCACCTAGTAACTAGTATGGACACCATAGTTTGTTGGGGTTAAATATGTCCAAAAATATGCTAATTAATTAGATCGGTGATAAGTTAAAAGAAAAGACCATAATCTCAAGCCTAGGATTCGACAGAGACAGAACTAGAGAGTGGGAGAGGGAAAGAGAAGAAGAGAAGACTCAAGCCAGCAACGGGATGGCGATGACAACGTCAGCAATGGGGGTAGCGGAGACAACATTGGTGACGGGAGTAGCGATGATGACGATGATGCGGGTGGTGATGACGACATTGGCAATGGAGATGGAGATGACACAGGCGACGAGGGTCATGATTCTCAGGTATGCTCTGCGATTCTCTTTTAGGGCTCGTCCGTTGCGATCGTTTTCTCCTCTCTCTCAGTAGGGTTTCTAAAGGATGCTGGGGGTGGCGATGACAACATTGGCAATGGAGATGGAGATGACAGGCGACGAGGGTCAAGATTCTCAGGTATGCTCTGCTATTCTCTTTTAGGGCTCATCCGTTGCAATCGTTTTCTCCTCTCTCTCAGTAGGGTTTCTAAAGGATGCTTAATCTCTCTCTCAATAGAGTTTCTAAAAGATGCTTAATTGAATATCTGATATTCGATTTATATTAATGGATTTGAAAGCGAATCTTGTTTTCAAATATTCAACAAATGTTAAATCAAATATGGATGTTAGTAGAAAATAAACGAATCGAATTCGAATGTGTCAATATCCAATTCGAATTCACTCTGTTTACAGCCATAACTCATACAATACCATGGCTCATCGGGCCTGCCAAGCAGGACCTAGTACAGGCCCATTTAATTAATGAGCCTTAAAATAATACTCAAACTCACAATTACAGTCCAAGCCTGATTCACTGTGGCCAGGCTCAGGTACCCATCAGGCTGGCCAAACCCTTGTGCACCCTTAAATAAATATAAACACTAAATCCAAAATTCCAAAGGATTAAAACCACTGAAAAGTAAAGAAAACAAAACCTGAGCAGAAGCCCCACCAAGTTCAATTATCCCAGTTGTTTGCTGAGGATCACCTCCAAGAGTACCAAGGGCATAGTTTGCCGCAACCCAAGCATAAATTCCTTCATCAGAGCCTATTACAGCAATAAGTTTAATATTAGTTTTCTAGAGAGTGGACTGGAATCATAAAACCAGTGATGATAGGATGAATTTTTTCCATCCAGTTATAATGTTCAAAATAGCATATTTTCCCCATCTTCACAAAGGCGGCCATTCACTGTATAGAATAGAACATAAGACCCACTGATAATATAAGCAATAATGAGATAAGTTCTTTGAGGTATTCATACAAACACATCTCATATAAGCCATCAATAAACATTATGATAAGAAGAACCAAAATATAAATATCACCAAGAAAATCTACCAAAATGCTTGATATACTATGTCAACCTTATCTAGATTTCATTGATTACAGTAAGGCCATGAAGTGGTAAATAATTAAAAAATCTTTCAAAAAACCTAGATGCATAACCTTCATTTAGGAAAAAAAGCGCCAGCAAACTCCCTTAAGAATCAATTTCATATTTTAATTTTTTGATAAAGTTAAGATTGTATTAAAACGAGAGAGGATAAGAAATCCCCCCAAAGAAAGAAAAGACGTGCCTTTTAATTAATAACAAGATGCAGAGATGCGCCTTTTGATTATGCAAACAACTACTAATTCTTGTTATATGATAACAAAAGAGAAAAAACAAAAACAAAGACAATAGAGAAAAGGAATTGCATTTAGATACCTTCACTCAAAACCTTCAAAGGATTAGGAAATAAAAGAATTTGGAAAAAGAAATTAACAGAACCTATGCAACAAGGACTCTTAAATATGAATCAAATACTCTTCTCAAATGTGTGTCAGACATCGACGACCCTCTTTTTGATAAATAAGGTAATTTATTGAGAGCCCAAAGAAAAGCTACAAAAACAGGGGCGGCATGAGAGATGCCCTAAAACTCCAACAAAAAGGAGAAAAGAGAAAAGAGAACCCTTGAGACGCCCCTTAAATTATAATGCTGAACTTTTGAACCTCTTATTCTCTTTCTTACTTGAACAGCATAAATTAACGTCTACCAAGCATTGCGAATTTATCTTTTCCTATAGGAAATTTTTTAGTGCCCAATAAAGCATTGTTATTAGATGTGGCAAATTGGTTTTCGGTAAAATCTCTCTACAATGCCTTAGCTCATTAAAAGGCATCACAATTTCCGGCCGTTTATGTCTGGAATAGTACTGTCACCTCAAAAATTGCCCTTCTTGTGGCAGTTCTGGTGGGATCGTGTTCCTACTATATAGATAATGTCAGGAGGAGTTTCATCACCCCCAACAGATGTTGCATGGCACAGCTGAGGAGACTTTGTACCATCCTTTCCTCCATTGCCAGGTGGCAGCATCTGGCATCCCTGTGGAATCACTCTCTCTTGTGATTCAGAATGCTGTGGGCAGCCCCAGGTTCATTGAAAACGCTCATCGAAAGCTGACTTTCCTATTCTATGAAAGGACTAAGCCCTATAGGGACCGAAGTGTGGAGATTTCTTCCTTTTTCCATCTGCCAGACCATTCAGATTGAACGCAAGCAGTGCATCTTTGAGGACCTGTCCATCCCTGCTCATAAGTTGCTTGAATTGGTTCTATCCAAGCTGTTCAAGTGGTTGTCTTCTATGTCTCCTCCCCTTGTCGTTCATTTCAGAGATTAGATCTTTGACTGGGAGACACTACTTGTAATCTTTAAGGGGATATGCTCTTGAACTTCTATTTCTTTTCTTTTCTTTTCTTTTTTTTACTTTTTCTATTGTGCTTTTCCCCTGTCCATGGC
>JAOXJP010251874.1:0-21914 GCA_025762735.1 Platanus orientalis
TTGCTTCCCTCTTCTTGTTCTTCAAGTGTAGAGTGCTAGGGAAGCACTTAAAGGCTCTATGATCTTCAATCAATGCTTATTGGCATGAGCCTTTGGTAGTTGGGAGGTGTAAATGCCTTAGCTAAATTTAATGCCCTCTTCTCTTTTCTTGATTTTTGTTTTAGGTGTTTTCTTGAGTATTAGAGAGCTTTCTTGAGCTTCCCTCATACTTATCGGGGATGAGCACAGTCATGCACCCTTGATTTGGCATCTACCCCAATGATCAAAAAATCACAAACATAGATTTATTTTTATATTTAAATTTCTGCGATTGCATATCGATCTGGCAAACCCGGATTGATCTGATGTCTTAGTTTGAGACACCCAAGCTTTTCCTAATCAATCTAGTAAGTAACGAATCGATCCACTAAGTACAGATTAATCCGACCCCATCTGGATCGATTTAATTCCTCTGTTTTTCTACCAGTATGCCTTGATCCTACTCCCACTCACTTAGGAATCTATATATGAGGCATAGGTTGATCCATAAGGCTATGTCAAGGTCTTTTGATCTTTTTACCCTAGGTCTATCATGTTATATGCCTTCACAAACCTTTCTTGAGCTTGATGAACCTCAAGTCTTCAAGCTTTCGAATCTTGGCAATCTTGGGAATGGATCAACCTCGACTTCAAGTGATGGAGCTCATCTTCCTTCTTGGAAACCAACACTTGATGATTAGAGACATGACTCAAAGTATACAATGTGCTCATGTCATGCCTAATCCACCACTCCATGTATTTTATACAATATGGAATTGACAATATACATCAACATGGAGGGTTTCCACTTTAGAAAGAGGAAGAAAAATCCAAAAATCAACATTCCAAATCGATTCTAGGTTTTGCAATTGATTTCACCCGAAACCGATTGTGAAACCTACAATCGATTTTGGGGATATTTTTATCCAACTAATTGCATGTGATTTAAAAGGAGAAAGACCATTTGTTTTATGTCATTTTCACTTCTAATGACCTTTAGTTTTCTCCTAGAGCTTACATTTCTCCACTTTTGGTTTTCCATCCGATCCTCCTCGCAACCCTTGGAAGTGACTGGTGACTCAGTCACCACCACGCAAGTAGTCAGAGACCTACTGCCTCCTTTTCTCCATGCTACGACACTGTGAGTCTGGAGAGATTCTAGTGCATCTTCTCGTGATGCTCCATTATCGTGGAGAGATCGGTCAATGCCGAGACACTACGGATGGCTCAGTTGATAGAGTGATTAGAAGGATGGAGATGGATGCCCTTTATTTCAGTATCAGGGTCCGTCCAGGAAGAGGTTGTTCGCATATTCTATGTGAACATGTTTGGCATTAACAATGAGGCGCTCTCATTCTAGACCGTCATGTGCAACACCTCAGTTGAGGTCAACCCCACCATCCTCTCCAAGATTTTTAGGGTCCCTCGTCCTCCCGCTCCAATGGCATATCCAATTCACCGCCTCCTCTTGGAGCAAAAAGGTGGAATGGTGGAAAATTTATTAGGAAGTTCATGAATTGGCCCGATCATCTGTCATACAAGTAGTGTTTGACCACTGTCCAAGTCCTTTACCGTATCTTTACTTACAACATATCCCTACCACGAATAGAAGTGTGTTAATGGACGACACTACCTACCCATTGTTGGGATCCTCAATAACCATCAAATCAATCTCCTAGCCATCCTGTGCCACACGATGATCGAGTTGCACAATGTGATGCATTCGACTAGGAGCCTACCTTATCCCACTCTCATCGCCCAAATTCTCCAAGCAGCAAAGGTACCCTTTAAAGTGGTACCTAAGGGTCGCAAAGCTGGAAAGGTAGTAGGGCATGGCACCTTGCAGAAGATGGGCCTACTTGACACCACTTTAGGCCTCACAACCAGACCCTCACGTGTACACACCACCACTACACATACATCAATGATGACCCTCCTTCACACCTTGATCAGGAAAGTGTCCAAAGTCTTGAAGAACCAGAAGCAGCTTACAACATGCTACAATGTTGATCATCCCAAGTATCCCATCCTTGGGATCAGTGAGTGGATTTAACTCTGAGCCCAAGGTTGAGACCGGGTTCGAAGTGCAGTCTCCATAGTTGCGAGCAGATCCACAGTTCGAGGATGATGCCACTATTGCACCAAGTGCTGGAGTGGTTCATGAGGAAGCAGTCCATATGCAGGAGCTGCTAATGGTGTTGGTGATGATGATGAGGATGATGGAGGAGATGATGACAATGATGACTACTATTATGAGGATGAGGAAGATCAGCCTTTGGATGGAGCTAAGAGAGTCCCTGCTGTTGAGAGCAGTGACTCTGAGTTATATGAGTGTTATTTTTTATGTATAGATGCTCATGCCCTATAGGGTCTCTTCTTGTTAGTTATTTTGTTCATATGACTTGTACCTAGGGGATGATCTCCTATTGAATTATCAGATGTAGCCCAATAGGCCTTTGTTATCATTTATATATTTTCTATTGTCCATTTATCTTTGTATTTGGCATTCTCTTTGTCTCATTATATTTTCTTATCAATTCTTGCCAAAAAGGGGGAGAGATATTTAAATCCACATTTAAATTTGTGGAGATGATACAAGAGTGAGGGGGAGTCACTCAATTCACATAGGACATAAAAGAGAGGTACAAGGGTATGAGACAGACCATGAGCTTGAGTTAGGATTAGTGCCATGTGTATCACTTCATATCTAGTGAGAGAACACTAACATAGGGGGAGTAACATCAACCTAAAATTCAAAACAACTCCCTTATTACACAATCTATCATATTCTCTCATGCTTTACATTATTCATATATATTGTTTATTCATTGGCCATTTGGCATGAGAAAGGTAGTTATTTTGTGGTTGTGATTGCAGGGCCTATTGACTCAAAGCACAAGTGATTTCAAGACGGATGAGCTGAACTCCTACTCTTGTGTATTGATGAGTCCATGTATTTAGGTTGTGGGAAATTAATGTAATTTGTATCTAAATGTGTATTTGGGTTTTGCCATAGAATTGACAAGTGGGAGATTGATGATGTATGTCAATCCCATGGGCATATGGATAGTGCTAGGAGTCTTGTAAGTGTCCTATGTGACCTCACAAGTTCATATTATGAAGCCAAGAAGGACTAAAGGCCAAGGAAGAGCACTGGGAAGAGGCACACCAAGGACTGTATACTTCATGCATGTACATCATTTTCTATGTTTAAAATTAATCCTAGATTTGGTTTAGGGTCCCCAAGAATACCCAAATATGTATGCCTAAGGATAGCCTAAAAAAATCAGCCCAATTATAAAGTTCAAAAAATTTTAGTCGAAACCAATTACAAAACTCGCAATCAATTTCGGTGAAATTGATTGCAAAACTCGCAATCGATTTCAGTGTTATTTTGCATCTCAGAAATTCACACCCGAGGCCAAAACCGATAGGCCCAAACCAATTTGGATAAGAATTTGGGTAATATTCCAATAACCCAAATCGATTGCGAAACCCCAAATTAATTTGGGGCCTGATAGGCACTCGAAATCGATTGTGGATTTTACAACCGATTTAGAGCCCAAATCGATTACGAAATCCTCAATCAGTTTGGAGGGCATTTTTGGGGAAAAACTTCTCAAAATTTTAGGAGAATTTCTGAAATTTGAACCCCTTTTTGGTTTATCTAAAGGCCCAAAATGCTTCTCTATTTTCCATATGCCTATCCTAAGGCCATGGATGCTCCTCCCTACTATAAAAGGTTCGTTTCCCTTTAGGGTAAGCAATCTCCAACACTCCAAGTTAGTTTTTGAGAGAGCTAAGAGGCATACTATTTTGAGAGCCCTCTTCACTGTGTAAGCCTTCATTGCCTACAGACTATTAAGCTTTAGTAGCTAGCATTCTACACATCTCTCTCTCATTCTTTCTCCTATTGACTATCAATTCTACTATTGAAGGGAGGTTGTGGTGAGTACTTTCCCAAGAGCAACTCACCTTTGTCTAAGCTCAAGGAGCACTAAAACCAAGTTCTTGGGGCTTGTGGGTAGCTAAGGTATATCAACTCAACAAGGAGCATCCCACACATTGAGCAACTAGTAACATCAACCATATTGTGGTAATATTTTCTTGACTTTGCATTCATTTGCATTCATAATCATTCTTTTAATTGCTTTGCTTTCGCTGAAGACACCGAAAGCTTGACTACCTCCGCCGGAGACATCGGAAGTAGTGCACACTCATCGGAGACACCGAGTGTTGTTTTTAGCTTGCCATTAAGCAAGTCCTTGTGTTCGTATATTGACCTAGGTTGTAATAGTACCTAAATGAAATATACCTAAGCTCAGTAGTGAGCTTTAGAAGAGTGGACATAGGCCCAAGTGCCGAACCACTATAAATCTTATGTTGTGGTTTGTTATTGTGTGTTTGCTTGTCTCTCCATTGCTATATCTCTATATTACTCTTGTCTAATATATGCTTGATATTATGCTTGAGTAGTTTCATCTAAGCACACACACACTTAAGTGAACAAATTACAAAAGAAATTAATAACCACAACAAGGTAAATTTAAAAAGGGATAACTTAATTTGAAGAAATCCTATTCACCCCCCTCTAGGATTATTTGTGTGACATTTCAAGATTCATTGGTTTTGGTCTTATTAAACAAGTTGTTATTGTTATTATTCATTATTTATTTTTATGTGGATAGATAGATGGATGATTGCTATCGGGTGGACAGCTGGAGTGATGAACATGGATTATTAGGAGTGCCTTGTATTGGTTGATTATTAGGTACCTACAGGTTAAATAAATGGGATTACTATTCATTCCACTGGTCCACTTTATAGTTGTTATGCTGCTGAAATTTTGCTAGAAATATTGGGTGGAATCCTTCCTTCTCCAACCTATGTGTTGAGAGGAAGGCAAAGGAAGAGGAATGTCACGTCTCGGATCCTGTTGTGTATCCGGAGATTTGGGGCATGACAATAGATGTTATATAGGATGGTCATTGCATTTGTTGATCAAGTGAAATGATTGACAAACATAAAGAAGATGCATGCTCCCACCAACAGTTACTGTGATAAGGGAAGCTATGGGATCCTAGTCAAGGCTGAGGAATACTAACAATTTATTATTGATGATGAGTTAAGGTGGAAACATCCCTGTTTATCAAATAAGACTAATAGGTTTGATAAAAAGATGGATGTGCTGTTCATCACAAGATCATAACTCACAAGAAAAGGAAAAAATGAGGACAAGGACATGTGATTTGACTTGAGAACAAAATTGCCCGCACTCAAAGTCTATAACGCACCTCCCAACATAGGAAAGAACCCTAATGCTTTCTAGACACATCCTTAATAAATTAGCAAGCTTTCTTATGTCATTGATTTAAATTAATAGAATTTATTTCCTTTATTTGGAGTATTTTTCTGGTGTTTTATGGTCTACTTTTCATCCCCAGCATCCTATTTTACTTCATTTTAGCAAATTTTCCGCACATGCACTATCAAACTCAAACTTGGCTTTGTTTTTAATTGGGAGTATGGGTTAACTGTATGAGACTCGAGTGTGTGTACATGCTCTTTTTCAGTCCTAGGCATCCAGGGTGGGTGTTGATATCATTGATTTGAGATTGCTACTGTTGCATTGAGCATTTCACAGAAATCTCCCATCACTGACCTGAAAATAGTCAGTTGATGGCATAGACATGGATTCAAAAGCTGTCTACATTCTATTTATCCAAAGAAGAATTTAGTGTGCCACTTGGTGGTAGGTAACAGATACCCCAGAAAAAAAAAAAAAAAAAAGAGAGAAAAGAAAAGGGAATGGAAAGAAAGAAAAACCTACATGATGGAAACACCAAACTTCTTGTAGATGCCTGCTTACTAAGTTGGTAATGTCTGTGTATTCTGAGGGCATAGTCCTGAGTTCAAATCCTTTATATACTACATTCATCCAAACCGGGTGCAATTAGTGTACTGCTTGGAGGTAAGTTACCAATCCCCTAAAAATGGACAACAGAAAAGGAAAAAAGAGAAGAAAAGACAAAATAGAGGACTCAACCTTGTGGAAACACCGAAACATTGTACTTCCTGCAAGTTGGTAAAGACGTAAAGTAGATGCTTGTAGAGGCAGAAACTGGGGTTCAAAACTGTTTACACCATATTTATGGAAACAAGGTGCCACTTGGAGGTGGGTTACCCATCCAATGGAGGAAAAAATAAGAAAAGAAAGAAAAAGAAAACAAAGTGGGGTTACACAGTGGAAACACCAAAAAGAAGTCTGAAAAAACGCCTACTTGTTAGAAACTTAGAATTGGTAAGGGCCCAAATTGTTAACAGATCTTTTGGGGTCAAAATCCACTTGCACCTTTGAGGTATTGTTCTGATTAAGGAAAGGCTTACTCAGTAGCAATACTGAATATATGGTTTCCACAATGTAACTATTTTACAATGTTACTATTAGTTTCCCTACTTTTCTGCGATATATTTCCATTACCAATGTTCCAAGGCCAACATTTTTAGCCTTAGACTTGAGAGAGAACATTAGATTCATATTTCCTTCACATTTACATTTGAACTCCCATATAGTTGTCTCTTTCGCTGAGAGCATTAACTGCCTCTTGATTAACTGCCTCTTGATGTAGTATATATTCTTTGGCAGTAAAATATTACAATTTTCTTCCCCACATTTGTTCATGATAAAGTATGTGACTATTGGTATTAGTATAGGTGGGAGATTCCAATTCCAGAAAACTGTGCAAGGTCCAAAAGACCAAAACCTTGGCTTTGAGCGAGTCCTCTATCCAAAAATCAATGGAAATGATAAATCAAAGCCTCCCAATCTGTGCAAAGGAAAAACAACAAAAGAAACTCAATAAAATTCTTTTAGAGGGGAAGCCCAAAAAATAGCAGCCTCCTAGCTTTATAAATAACTGCTTTCTCAAGATCATGATTAGTTCCAAATTCCCTTCAGTTCCTTTCCTTCAAATAGTCCACAGCAGATGGCAAGGGGAGTTGTTTTCCATAAAATTGCAGACCCATTCACGTAAGCCACCACGCCACCCATACTGATGGAGTTCCATTAAACTACTTGACATAATCCATGGTAACCCAAAAAAAGAAACTTTAATAGCACAAAAGAGATATACACATGCACAGTGCAAGTGTGAAACAAGTGATGATTAACTGACTTAGCATCCTCTAAGCGAAAAAAGCATGTGGTAGGGATGCACAACTTCCAGCCAATAAGGTGGTCAGTCATTAAGTTTTTGTCTAGTGAGGTTGTACAAACATTAAAAAATTGCGACCTTAGAAGAAGTATGAGAACCCCAGACCAAACTAACCACAAAAGAGGAGATTGAACTAGCAAAGAAAGATCTAACAAAAAGGTGAACAAGAAGATTCCATTACTACTTCCTGACCTTAGTTATTTGTCTTCCTCATTAGGTTGATTTCATTCCTCCAAGGTTCCCAAGCAAAGCCAACAAGTCTTCAACCACTCATTCATTCACATTTCACATAAGTAAATGTTCCAAATAACTCTTCCCTGATGCGGACATTGGAGCCAAGTGGGGCCCACACATGGCCTTGGTAGGGTCCACACATGAAGACACACAAGCAAGCACATGGAGGAATAAAAGGAGACCCATGATGGAATCTTTGGTTTAGTTTGGAGTCCTTTTCTTAGAGTTTTACTATTTTATCAAGTATTAGAAGTTGGGACATGATAGGAATAAGGATTTTTGTTTTTGGCCAAAGTTGACAGCACATACATGATTCAAATTTATGGCTGATCAACCACACCTCTTTAGCTCACAATTCGGGCTTATTTTTTTTATGTTTTAGAAGATTTTTTTAGAGAAGTTAATAAGGGTCTAGTTTCTATTTAGGAGGTTTCTTTAATTTGAATTTTGTAGTCTTTAAAAAGGGGAATACCCTATTGTAACTGATCATGACCATTGGAATAAGAATTTTTCTGGGTTTTCTTCCCCTAACGGGTGGAACTCTTTCGAAGCTTGGTTAGGGATTAACCAAGTGTAGGTCAGGGATTTTCCCACAAGGTACCTATCTCCTTCCTTCTTCTCTTCTCTTTCTTCTTCTTTTATTTTTTTTCTTCTTTGCTGTTTTATTCTCTTCAACCTTACTTCCTCCATCTATTTCTTCAGTTTTCAATCAACCTAATCCTACACCCTTTCATTCAAATTGTCAGCCTGGCATTCCTTTTTCAGTCCCTTTGAGTTTTTTACCATCAAAACCCTCATATCAGCAAAGTATCACCTGCGGCACCCTTGTTTTATCTTCCTCACCTATTTTAATGTTGGAAACATAAAATCCATGTGGGTTTACACCTTACGGCACCCCCATCTTATAGTCCCAATACTATTTAGTATTTCCTAATCCTTAAAGCCATTCAATCTTAATCTGAATCAGTCCCAATTATAATCCTTGTAACTGCCCTAACAAAACCCTGCTGTCTTCCTCAGAACTAGCCCTGTTATGACCATTAAACCCCTCTGTTAGAACCTGAGTTTACCCCTGTTCTGAAACCCAAACCCAGCCGTTGTAACCCCACAAGATTCTTACTCTACAGCCTCAGAATTTCAGCCTTTATTCCCTGCCTGTATACCCTGTTTCTGATCCCCTTCTATTCCAGAAATTTCCCAGATTTAACCTTTATCACACACTGTTTCGATCTTGATCAGAAACCCTTGAGTGTGCTGATTTTCTGCTAGACAACTAAGTCCTGTTCTAGCCTTAGTCTTGAAACCTGACCAGCCTTGAGTTTCCTATTTGTTGTCCCCCATGACAACCTTTTATTACAGCTCTTTTATAGTTTTAAACCTTACCCATACCTAAACCTTCTCTTGTTTAACCGCTGTTTTACATTCTGTTATTTCCTAAATCTGTTCAGCCCTGGGGTTCCTAAATTCCATTATAAACACTCTTGTGTGCTGCATCATTCCCTTCCTTACTTCAAGCAGAAGCAAACAAGGGCTTCTCTATCTGCTGCCACTGAATAAATAGATGAGAAAGGCTCAAAAAGAGGAGTTTCTTTGCACCAAGCTGTTGGAGAGGTGGTATTTATATGTATGTGTGGGGTAGTTATGTCATAAGGGTATAATATACCCATATGGGTTGTATACCATATGGGTTGTATACCATATGTACTATGTAGTAAATAATCAATATATATAAATACCAATCGTATGAGACGGAAATATACTTGTATGATTTACCCTATTCGTACACCTCTCTTCTTCTTGCTCTTCAGATTATTTGCAGAAAATTTCATCATTCAACTTGGTATCAAAGCAAGGTGTAGAAGAACAAGAGGAGACCAAATCATCCATCGAACCAGAAGGTACCATTGCTAATCTCACGTCTGTACAATCATGGACATGTCTTGGCACGTGCTATGACATAGGCGGCCTGGCATGTGGCATGGTGGCATTATCGTAAATAAAAGACGTTCCCTTCTGGCAATCTATGAAAAGCTTAAGGGGTACCCTGAGGAGGGGTGGGTGCTCTGAAGCACTCAGACCCTTGGCATGACCAGGAAGCATGTCAAGGCATGGGTTGACACAGACTGTGAGCATGCTCCTAGCCCGCATGAACTTAAACTGCGAGGCATCCCTAACATGGGTTGGGGGTGACTCTTGGTACGCACAGAGGTGCTGCCTAGGATTCCTATGGAGGTTGGGTTACCTCATGGGACAATGCCCAGGGCCCAGGTGTGGGAGGCATTGCCCGCCCGTAGGAGGACGGGGGTTGGCCTATGTGGGTGCTACTAGGATGAGCTATACGATAGTGGTAGCACATGGGTGACCGAGTGGGCTATCCTGTGGCCTTGGTGCTCAAGTGTGCCTTGTCTTGGTACTGAGCAAAAGCTTGGCTTGGTCCTGGAAGCCATAGTGGTGGCATAGCAAGATTCGGGACGACATCTTGCATGGAACGGCATGGTACGTGGGTAAGGTGTAATGGTCGTTAGTGGGTGTAATGACTTGAGCGGCAGCTCGAGGATGTACTGTAGGCGTGCTAGGCCTTCAGTGCTATAAGTGGAGCATGATGGACTCCGTGGTCGTCTGAGATGCACTTCGATGGTACGGCATGAGCGTCGAGATGGCTCACTAGTCACGCGCTTAGGCGGCGATGATATGAGAGACCCTATGAGCGAGACGAGCATCATGGCTACGCAAGGAAGTCATTCGTGGGCCGGTCAAGCAGGGCTTGGCGTGACGGTGCTCTTGGTGAGAAGTATCCTTGTTAGTGCATGCGGGACATGTCAATGGGTCAGAGAAGGGCTCAAATGACTATAAAGCTGACCTTGGCTAGGTGATGGTCGGGGTGCCATACAGTTGTGGCAGAAAAATCTAGCCGTGACAGTTGGTATCAAAGCAACAGTTAATGCTAATGGGATGACCTTTGATATAGTTAGTATCGGAGCGTGCTTAGTGATGCACAGAGTTATGTTGGTTAGGTTGGCTAACTTGGGTTGGTGTCTCATTGAGATGGATTGTTCAGATACAGGTGAAGTATTGGGCATGATGTTGTGGTTCCGAGTAGAGGGAGGGCTGTAGCTACAGAGTTTATTAACGTCTATTGTGTGTGGTTAGTTGTGAAACTTGCCTAAAATGGAGATGACGTTGACAACACAGTTGAGGAAGTCTTTGGTGCAACAGATAGCATTGAAGCAAGTAGGTTAAATTAAAAAAGATGCTTACAGAGAAACATCTTAATGGCTCGGGTGAGCGGCTCAAAGGCATGTCAGTAGGTGATGTTGAATGGCACGTGTGACATGTAGTTCCGACAGATTGAGATACCATTTGGTGTTAGACTAATGTCAGGACAACTTAAGAAAATGTGCGGTGGCACAATGGAAGAGGAACGGTGGTGCCAAAGACATGGCTTGATGGTGGTAATCCAGTTTGAGGATTTGAATGGATGGTCACTTGGGGTGAAGGCATGTGAGTGCTCAGGTACTGAAGTGGCACCAGATAGAGTTCAAGGGTCTGCTCAGGGTGTAGACAAGTGTGCTTAGGCACTAGAGCAAGACAGAGACAGTGACACCAATGTGAAAATCTGAACGGATAGTTCACTCGGGGCGAAGACATTGGATGCTGAGGTGCTGGAGTGACACATTGACAATGACAAAGTGTTGGCTCATGGTGAAGGTAGTGTGCTAAGGTACAAATGCAACATAGGTAACAGACAAGAGCTGAATGGACTTACTCAGGGTGAAGGTGCTGAGGACCAAGGTATTGAGGTGACAGTGTTTTGAGGAAGCTTGTGGCAAGCTATAGAAAACCTTCAAGGAACTGAAGGCACAATGATAAAACGATGAAAGCCTTCTCAAGGTGAAGACATGAGACGTTGAGGTACTAGAGAGGCAATACAAGAGGATGGTTGAGATGGATACTTGTAATGTTCAGGGAGACCGAGATGTATAGTGACAAGCTTAAGTGGAGGAACACTTAAGCCATAGTATGCAAAGGAAGCGATGACAGGTGCATGTCTGCTACGACAGAAGTCGTTTGTTCGAGGTACTAGTGTGGGCAGAGTTTAGATGTGAGCTTTGTTATCTTGACCAGTTGAGTGTCAGGATTTGTACCGATGTGAGTCAGTATGATGCACAGGGTGAAGAACAGTGTCAGAGTAGATTAAGTGAAAACCTCACGGACGAGGTATGAAAGACCATAATGATTTGTCATGGGTGGTTGTGAACATCAGATGAAGGATGTGAGCCACAAACTAAAGAGAACTCGATGGATTGAGTTCCTACACGACAAGGGTCGGAGGGTCCATGAGCTTTATTGGTGAATGTTAGTGTGGGTTGATGGCTACATTGTTAGTCTACAACGATGGACACAGGATGGCTTCGAGCATCGGATGAGGGGTGTTGGCCAAAGAGAAGGGAGCTTGATGGATCGAGTCCTATAACATGGAGAGGTCGGAGGACCTAAGTTATCAGGTACAAGCTAGAGTAGGTGGATTGCCACGATGACATTATGCAGAGGTGAGAAATGACTTGGTTTGACAGGTAAAGGGCTATTACATGAATGAGACTGTACAAAAGCTTACAGGTCAGATCAGGTAGCGGATCAGAATGGGAAGTCCTCAGATGAGGAAATGCACGACGGATCGTGCAAGGCGGTTTTGAGTAATGGGGCAGTGTTGTTGACCGTGGAACATTGGGAATGTTCAGGAGGATGCAACTTGGTTGGAAATGCAAGGGGACGTAGTACGAATGGGAATCATGAAAGCTTGCATGTCAAACTCAAAGGAAGTTAGGCGTGGATGAGTCAAGATGAGACGAGTTCACAATGGCAAATCTAGTGGAATGGATCCATGCCACATTGCGTTTCGGTTGGCTTGAGAACCCCACCTTAAGAGGTGCATGGATTGGAAATCTCGGAGGAGAGACTCGTGGCTCGGTGGAGGGAGTCATTGCTTGGTTTGCAAGAGCCGAAGTGACAGGGCGTGTTACACGCGAAGTGGTCAGAGGATCGTGCCTTGAGTGTAAGGCAGAATTGGGCTAATTTCTAAGATAGAGCGAAGCTCGGGTCCGGTTTGTTCGTCAGTTGAGTCGTGTTCAAAAGAGTTTGCAGTTGCAAATATCAAGATTCAGTGCAAATGAGTGTGTTTGTTGGGTCAAGCAAGCATCAATGACTAGACTTTAGTGCACAACGGACCATGTACATTGGTGTGTTTTTGTACAGCGGATCGCATTGAATGACACTTGGAGTTCCTTAAAGACTGGGGTTGGTCGTGGATTAAGTTGTGTACAGGGGTTCCAAGCCAAGTTTAGGGTGACATTGGGCAACAATTGGGTGTGATCGAGGTAGAGGAAGATGTGTGCAAGTCGAAGTGAGCACTTGTGTGATGGTGTTGACGAGGGCGTCAACCAGACAAGTGGGAGAGGATGTCACAGACATGTTTTGGTGCATGCTGTGGCACGGGTGGCCTAGCGTGTAGCATGGTGACATTATCGTAAATAAAAGACGTTTCCTTTTTGCAATCTATGAAAAGCTTAAGGGGTACGTTGAGGAGGGGTGGGTGCTTTGAAGCACCTAAACCCTTGGCATGGGTAGGAGGCATGGGCTAGCAGGACGGACTGTGTGCATCTGCGGACATGCTCCTAACCTACATGAGCTTAAACTGCGAGGCATCCCTAACATGGGTTGGGGGCGGCTCTTGGTACGTATGAAATTTCTCTAAAGTAATCCTAGATGGGGAGTGGATAGGATTTCTCAAATAATTTACCCTTTTTTCAATTTTATATTATGGTTGATTTTAATCCCCTTTTAACTTAGCCTAAGTGTGTGTGTGTGCTCTAATGTGTACTCAAGTATTATGTCAAACATGTGCTATGTAAGAGTAGTAAAGAACATCCAAGTAAAGAGATAAACAATCACAAACACAAACCACAACAAGAGATTTATAGTGGTTGGACACTCGGGCCTACGTCCACTCTTCTAAAGCTCACTACCGAGCTTAGGTATATTTCATTTAGGTACTATTACAACCTAGGTCAATATACAAACCTAATTACTTGCTTAAAATCAAGCTAAACAACATCGCTCGGTGTCTCCGACAAGTGTGTACTACTTCCAATGTCTCTGGTGGATGTAGTCAAGTTTCTAGTGTCTCTGGTGGAAGCGAAACAAGAACAATAATATATATAAATGCAAATGGATGCAAAGTCAAGCAAATATTACCACAAGTTGGTTGATGTTTCTAGTTGCACAAAGTGGGGTGCTCCTTGTTGAGCTAGTTTACCTTAGCTACCCATAAACTCTAAGTACTTGGTTCTAATGCTCTTTAAACTCAGCCAAATGTGAGTTTCCTCTAGGGAAAGAACTCATCACAACTTCTCAATAGTAGTAGAGTGACTTCTCAATAGTAGTAGAGTGGTATTCAAGAGGAGAGAATGAGAGAGAATCTAGTGAAGTGAGTTAGCTACTTAAGCTCAAAACCAGTGAGCAATGGTGTTTTGCACAGTGGATATAGTAAGGTTTTGAGCTCTTTCTAAAAACTTGGATTGTTGGTGCTTTTTACCCTAAAAGGAAAAGTTGCCTTTTATAGGGTTAAGGAGCACCCATGGCCTTTGGATTGATGAACAGTATCCTTATCAATGCATGTGTGACATGTCGATGGGTCAGAGAAGGACTCAAATGGCTGTAAGGCTGAGCTTGGCTTGGTGATGATTATGGTGCCGCAAGGTTGTGACTGAGAAAAAAATCTGGCCGTGACAGTATGATTGACGTCAACACTGTAGGTTGAAGAATAGGTGAATGCAAATCAATGGTATTTTTTTGATAAATCATGATTTTACATGAATTTCTATATGCTTGGATCATGGTTTTGAAGATTTTAGAGGTTTTTTTTAAACTGTTTTCTTTAAAAATTCTCAAAAAATCCAAATTCATGTATGTCTCATGTCCACTCGTTTTTTTTGTTTTTGTTTTGTTCTGTTTTTTGAGTTTGGCTGGTATGGAATCTGTTGCCCAAACCTAAGGAGAGTGGGATTTGATCTCGTTAAATTCCATGAAGTTTTGAAGGTTTTGTGATTTGTTTCGTGGGACATGTTTAATGCCTTACATAGAAAGGAGTGTTGGTTTTTTTTCTTGGTCCAAGAGTAAGGATCCATATCTATCTATTCTAATCCCCTCTAGGCAAACGTGGACTCTGATCAAATTGCTTGGTTTATGTTTACACGAAGGTTATTACCAGTGGCTGTGACGTATGCTTTGTTTTCTCCCCAAAAATTGTGTTTACTATGATTGTTGAATTAAACTAAGGTTTTATTTTTATTTTTAATTAAGGATATGTGTTTGGGGACTTTAGTTAGGGGTGGCAATTTGTGTTGACGGATCGGCTATGTGTTGTGTCAAGATAAGGGTATACCACTATATGGCATTTATTATTCGTATCAAAGCGGGACCCGAAACATGTTTACAGTCAACCCTAACCCACTTATTTTGTGTTGGGTTCGAGTCGGGTTCGTGGCTTATATGGTAATTTGTGTTGGTTAAATTCGTGTCATGTCAAGTTAAGGGTATATGACTATATGGGTCAACCCGAACCCGACCCATTTAGTAATTGTGTCAAAGCAGGTCAACCCACTTTAACCCAAAACATGGTTACATTCAACCCTAACCTGCTTATTTTGTGTTGGGTTCACGGGTCATGTCAAACATTGCCACCCTTAACTTTAGATCTCTGCTGGAGTGTAGCAGTACCTTTGTGAGGTTGTCTAAAGGTAATTGTTCATGCGATTATATGGCGATTGGTGGTAGTACTAAGTGTTGTGTGGTATTAAATGGCTGTAGAGTCGTGATATTTGAGACCTGTGTAAAGGTATATATCAATTTATTCCAGATTGTGGGTACTTAGTTACGATTAAAGTATGTATAAAGAGAGCCATAATTTAGGCCAGACTATGGGGGAGACAAGGAAGATGTTGAAGTATATTAATTTGTGTATCTCCTAACACCTTAAGGTTTCAGGAGAGTTGGTTAATTTACTATCAACATGGTATCAGAGAAGGTTTGGTCGTGAGTTCGAATCCTGGTGGAAGTATTTTCCCGGATGTAGTGTTGTACACGTTGTGTGGACCTGTGCCTAGTTCCCCAAGTGTATTCCCAAGAGAGAACAGTGTTCTTCCTGAGGGGTGGTTGAAGTATATTAATTTGTGTATCTCCTAACACCTTATGGTTTTTGGGGAGTTAGTTTACTGTCAACATAAGAGTGAAATGGATAATATCCAAATTACTGGAGATTCATCTCAACTCTAGATCACAACTGTGAAGTTTGATGGCAGCAACTACTTAACCTAGTCCAAGTCAGTCCACATCTATATATATATATATATATAAGGAAAAAATAAAGAATAATATCTGATGGGTAAAGTTGAAATGCCCTAATGGAGTGATCCTTGCTATCGGAAATGGAAGATGGAGAATGGTGCTGTTGTATGTTGGTTTTTGAGTTTTATGAAGCTAGAAATCAACAAACACTACTTGTTCTTGGAGACTGCTCATTAGATCTAGGATTCCTCATCTTAGACATACTAAGAGATTGGATACTGCCAAAGTCAATGAGCTCAGATAAAGAATTTCACAATTCAAGCAAGGAGATCAGCCATTTACAACTTATTCTTCCTCTCTAAGGAAGATGTGGGAAGAGATGGAGCATTATACCACATATCTTCTATCTTGTGTGAAGGATACTACTATTAATAAGAAACATGGTGAGGAAAGACAAATCTTTGAATTTCTAGCGGGATTGAATTCTAAATATGAACAGGTTCGAGTCCAAATCCTAAATATGGCCCTTCCACCTTCCTTGAATGGGGTCTTTGTGTATGTTCACAGAGAGGAAAGATGAAGATGACTAATGAATCTGTCACCTTTAGTTGAAAAATCAGCACTAGTGTCTACCTCTACTAGAGGTGATTGTGGTGGTTTACCAAGGCATGGTCATGGTGGAAGATTTAGTAATTCATCAAATGATAGAGACCGACTCAAATGTGAGCATTGTGGTCAGTCCAGACACACTAAAGATCAGTGTTGGGACCTCCACAGATGCCCCCAAGACTTAACCCCATGTCATTTTCAACGGGGTGAGTCTGGTAGTGGCATAGAAGGTGGTCAGTTTAGAGGTAGCAAACCGAGTGCTCACTTAGTGACTTCAATACCTATAGACTTGCCTCCTATAGTTGTTGATCCCATGCTGTTGAAGGGTATAAGGGTATATTTGTATTTATACTACATGTATATAGTAAGATGTGTGGAGAAGAAGAAGAAGAGATATTGAGAAAGCAAGACAAGGAGATGATGTTGGTGCAACAAGCGTATGAGAAAAATCTAATATATCTATATATTAGATTCTTATACGTATGGGAATAACAATTTTTCTCATACGCTTGCTGCACCAACATCGTCTCCTTCTCTTGCTTTCTCAATATCTCTTCTTCTTCTTCTTCTCCACACATCTCACCCTAATCCATATATCACATCCATAAGTATAAATACATGAATACCCTTATACCCTTCAATGCATGCCACCTGGTTCCTCAGAGGGAAGAGTTTTCTCCAATGAAGAGATTGTGGCTTTCATACGCTTTGTTTCTTAACTTGAGCATCCTTCCACAACCCCTACTTCATCTTTCGCCCACTCAGATACATTTGAGCTTGCCTTGTCTACAGTAGTTACCATTCCACAGTGCTCTTGAATCATCGATTCAAGGACTTCCCACTACATGACTGGTATGTCCTCCCTATTCACCTTACACCATGTTTGTTCAGGCAAAGACAAAGTTCAAATAGTAGACGGTTCTTTTTCTTCTGTTGCTAGACAAGGAGATATCCCTGCTACTTCTGATTTGTTTTTGTCCTTTGTCCTTCACGTTCTAAACTTTACAATAAATTTGTTGTCTATTAGTCATCTCATCAAGAATCTTAACTGCAACGTTACCTTTTTTTTCCTTTATACTACGTGTTTTAGGACATGGTGACGAAGAAAATGATTGGTTTAGTGCATGAGAAGGATGACCTATATCTCCTGGACTTCAACCCACCAGTAGCTACTTCTGCAATAAAGAGGGACATCTCTCCCTCTAGATTAGATGAGTTGTTCACATGGCATTGTCGACTTGGTCATTTTTTTTTTCTGTATTAAGGAAGATGTTTACTCAATTTTCATTTTCTAAGTCAATTGGCAAAACATTGTTGGTCTGTTTATCTGGTTAGCAATAATAATAAAAGTTCACTTCCATTCTTACTTATATACTCTGATGTGTGGGGACCTTCCCCTACCACCTCTTTATCTGGTTTTAAGTATTTTGTGAATGATTGTTCTTGATCACGCGGCTTTATTTTTTGAAAAGTAAAAGTGATGTAAGTACTACTTTCAAGTATTTCTATAATATGGTTTGTACTCAATTTAATACCAAACTTCAAGTCTTGAGGTTTGATAATAGAGGAGAGTATCTTTTTTGTGACTTGTCTTCTTTCTTTGATGAGTTTCGGATTGTCCACCACACCATATGCTCGGGCACTCCTAAGAAAAATGGGGTAATAGAAAAAAAAAATAGACATCTTCTAGAGATTTCTCGTGCAATTATGTTCACAATGAATGTGTATTGTAGTACAACCTTAAGATGGCTGCTAACCTGTGGGGTTATTGGGCCCACAATTCAAGGACTTGTTTCCACTCAATTAGTTAAGCAAACAAAAGTTAGGAAATCAGAGTATCAAAGCCAAAACAACACTTTAGAATGCCAATCAACAGTAAATACAATCAATTATATGCCCAAGTGTTGACCCAAGAGAAAGACTGCTCACAGTTTATGTATCAATTAGTTTGATAGGAAAGAAAACTCAAGAGGATGTCAAACAAGAGGAAAAGAGATTATGGAGGACATGGGTTAGCACTAAAGAAGTTCAGGTTTAATAGCAAAGTAAAGAAGGATTTATAATGTCTGAATGGTTCAGGTTTTGGGGTAGCAGGATATTGGTTTAAAGGCTTGGAAAAAAAGACTATAGGTTGTTGTTTGGTTATTAAGGAAGGGTAGCTGCAAGCAGGTTGATGCAATAGCCTTGCACTTTTTGGAGAAAACCTATCTTATTCGGAAGCCCAAGCCCAAGAATTATCAAGGAAGGAAGGCCAAGGAAAGATGTTTATGATAATTAAGTGTTTAGGGAATTTTAAGGGGGGGGTACAACATTTTATGTGTCTATGTAATAAGGCCAATAGTGTCAAACTTTGGTTTTTTTAGAGTAATCCTGTTTTTTATGTTTAGCCCATTTTTTTTCAAGGTCAAAACTTGAATTTTTGGTTTGATTTTGGTGTTTTCAGATAGGTTATTCAGTTACATTTCTAATGAGACCAAGATACGCGGTGATTTGGGAAAGTTATGACCAAATTACTAAGGGGTAGTCACTAAAAATGAGAATAGTGTTTATAAGAAGTCTTAAGTTTGAAATTTTAGGAAAATAAGTTTTTAAAAAGTTTTAGGTTTTTTGAAGACTTGGCTAGCAAGTTTAGGATTTTTGGAAGTTTCTAATTTTGGCAAGTCTCTAATTTTTTAGATTGCAAGCCTATTTAAAGGCAATCCCTCCCCCATAATTTGATAATAAAGAATAATCAAGTTTTTAAAGATTTAGGTGTTCTCAGAATGTGGCTGTAGCTATATTCTCCTTCTCCAAGGGTTGATGCCACTCATGGTTCCCCTCTTTATTCTTCTTCCATAGGTATAGCCACAAGCTCCCTTCTCTTCTTCAAGGTAAATCTCCATTTTTTTTCTTTTTCTTTTAGTTTCTTCCTAAATTTATCTTTCTTTCTATACTACTCTCTTCTCATTCCTTCTGTTATATTTTTCTTTTTTCTTTTTTTTCTTCTTTTTTCTCTTGAAACCTCCATTAAAGCACCTTCACTTTAGATCCTATTTTTCACTAGCCAAAACTTGACTTTTTGGCTTGATTTTGGTGTCTTTAAATAGGTTATTCAACTACTTTTCTAACAAGATCAAGATTGCGCAAATCCGAGGTGATTTGGGAAAGTTATGACAAAATTATTAAGGGAGTGTCAATAAAAACGGGAATAGTGTTTTTTTAGAAAGTCTTAAGTTTTAATAGTTTTAATTTTTAGAAAAGTAAGTTTTTAGAAAGTTTTATGTTTTAGAAAACTTGGTTAGCAAGTTTAGGATTTTCATGAAGTTTTATGTAGAATATTTTGGGAGATTGTTTGAGATCTTGTGGAGTCCAATAACTTGGCCAACAAGCCAAATATTGTGCCGACCAAGATTCATTATTTTTATAAGTCTTTTATTATTTGGCAAGTTTATTTTGTTAGAAGATCTTGAATCTAGGATTTTATTTTATTTTATTCTCTATACAATACTTATTTAAAGGTCACATTAGATCAAAGAAAAAATAGTTGAAGATGAATATTTGAAAAGAAAACACGTGTTGAAGTGATTGTGGTATCCCAATGTTTCTCTCTCAACCCCTCACATGAGGTGAGCTTTTCTTTGCTTTTCTCTCTTCCTTATTTTCTTTTCTCTCTATCTTTCCTGTTTCTTCTTTCTCTAAAATCTATGCAGAAAACAGCCCCTCTCTTTGGCTGTTGTACTGCATCAATAAGCCTACACCAAATCAGGTCTAAAGATACCCCACAAGCAATATATATAAATCTGGACATCAAGAAAATAAATAGCAATATAACCACCAAAGAAAGAAAGAACTGCAAGCACAATAAAGTGTTGCAACACTACCCAATAGGTTTTGAATTCTGTTAGGTATAGAATTACCCAAGACAGCAAATTGTAGTTATACCTTCACCCGAAAAGCTTTAAAATAAACCACAAAGTGCTGGTTGGACCAGAATAATGTAGAACCTTCAGAATTCACCTTTCAAGTCTTGCACTTAGGCTATAAAGAAAGTAGACTGGATCCTCGCCTGCCACTTATGAGTTACGACCTGTTAAGGTCCCGTCTAACAGGTGGCAGGACACTATTGGAGGAAAAAAGTGAATTACAAGTTTTGAAAAATGCAATTCACTTTTTCCCGCCAATCATCTCCTACCACCTATTATACAGAACCTTATCAAGTAATAGGCTGGCAGGAGAAGATCCTTTATGGAAGAAGACGATCCAACTCAAGCACAACTAGTCTAATGACCACGACAGCTATGGCGAAGCCATTGCCTTACAAAAGGGCCTTGAGCATGACCCATGTTTTTGATCTTGTGCTTTTGTTTACTCAACCACCGCTTGATCCCGTGGAAGAAGATTCACTTGAATCGTGATTGGTCCAATAACTAGTGCCCCTTCTTGATGTCACTACCCCTCCACCACCGCCATCGCTACCCCAAGACCAATCCGTCAATCCCTATGTCTATTTCCTTGAGGTGCTGGCTTCAAAATCTTTAGAAGAAAAAACCAATAATAATTATTTATGCTTTGGGTTTTTTTGTTAAAACCAAAACCACTGTTAATGGTTGTTATCAACAAATTTTTTTTTTTAAATCAGAATCACATGTAAACGACTGTTGTCAAGCTTCGATCCCAACCCTAGAAGGTTGATCCACCTCCTCCTCCACTGTTACTGTTTAGTGCAAGCTTCTACATCACATCATCACATTGGCCGTTGTGGTTCTCATGAATGTTTTATCAGCTATTCTGGAAAGTTTTTTTTTTCTTCCAACCATTGGTAGTGGGGCGATAGCACCAACAAATGGAAAAGGGAAGGGTGGAGGGTGGAGAGAGTACGGTTGAGTGAGGTGGTGGTGAAAATTGCATGAAATTTTTATGGAAACTAGAATATGAGAGTGGATTGAAAAAACAAATGAAATAAAATGACAAAATATGCCACTAATTTTATTTTGAAAAACTTAAAAAATGGAAAACTTTGGTCCAAAGATAATTCGGCATGATGCTAATGTACCAAAACTACTATGAACTCTAGCATTCCATATATATATATATATACACGATAATTTGCATATAGCTTATGGTCTTTGACATAAAGAAAGAAGGTTGTAATAACGAAACAAACATGTGAGAATTTGGTCCTAGTTAGTGAACAAGAAAGACATGGATGTATATTCAATACACAATCATAAGATCTTGCTTTGTTTTAGCTCCGTTCATATGTGGCACTCCTTACTTATGTATTGGGAAATTGGAAAAAGAATGAATAACTTTCTATATCCTGGTTGAAAAAGTTCCCAGCCGAGGTCAAAGGTCTCTCCGACCTTATGTTGAATGAACGCACGATAATGGGGGTTATCCGCATCCTAGCTTTCCAGACAGTTGAAAAGGATAAAGTGACAATAAGAGGACGAGCGGAGCACCAACCTAAACTTCGCCCCCCCCCCCCCCACACTTGGTGAAAATGGTAAACATGAC
>JAOXJP010251883.1:0-21907 GCA_025762735.1 Platanus orientalis
AAAAAAGTGTTCAGTTTAAAAAGTAAGTGGTCAATAAAAGACATCAAATTCAAAAACACATCATGTGTCAATCAATGCACGATAATTGAGATCAATCTCAAAACAAACAATCATTCGCCTAGAACATTATGATTTGGAAATAATAACACAAATTTGTAATCCCTGGTACAGAAATTTGGAAAGAGGTAAAACTGGTTAGATGTGTTAAAATTAAGGTATAATTTTTAGATGGTTTTTTATTTTTTATTTTTATTTTGAGTGATGTAGTGATGTCACAATTGTAATTGTTTAAGGAGTCTTTTTGGTCATTTTGTAATATGGGCCCCACTTATATATACTTGGATGCCACATGTACATGTCACTCCACTACACTCTTCCTTCACCTCCCTTCATATTTTCCATAAATCTAAACTAGCAAATGCTCCGTATAAACACAGGTTAATGACCAAAGAGAAAATTGAAATCCCTCAAGTAAGACCCGTGAAGGTGTGAATGAGAAGAAATAAGAATAAGAGAGAATGTGAGAGAAGTAGGAAAGTGCACGTGGTATTTTCTATAGTTTATAATTCATTTTAAGAGAGATGTAGGTGAGAAAAGATAAGACTAAAGGAGATGTGACTCAGATAAAAAAAAATAGGGATGGTAAAGGAGAAACTGTTGTAACTTTTAAGGGTTCTCCATGTGGTACTAAAAAAATTCTAAAAAACCAAATAAAATGAAGAGGGATTGTCCATGTAAAAACCTTTACCTCATTGGAATCTATCATCATTAAGTTCCTTGTCACCTTCTTTTCTTTCCCATATAACTTCCTTTCAATTTCCAAGCACCTTATTAATTCCCATTCAACCATTCCCTTGTCTTCAATCCATTTTCCCAAAATCATTCATCAAGTTCATATGCAATCCAGTTTTGCTTCTTTGTACCCATGAAAACCCATTGGAAACTTAATGTTTAAGTATTGGTCCATGCATCATTTTCTTCCCAACATTTATATATACATGCTAAGTGGTTTACTCTACAATTCTCCATTGGAAAAACCCTTAAGAAGTTCCTTTAAACCCATATAATGAAATAATCTAATACATTTCCAAGCTTCATATCTTGTGCAAGTGATGTATTGCTTTAAAGTTATGTAATGTTCATCTCTTCCCCATATCTTCATTTATTTTGATTCTTCCTGCTCTTCTTCTTTTTGGTTGTGAGTGTTTAGACTAGTGTGACTTTGTTTGCACTAATTTGGAAAGCAGTTGTTCCAAAATTTGGCTTCTTCTTTCTCCATGAGATATGGTTTTTTAAATATCCCAATTTTAAGCTTCCATAAAACTGTGTTTGTCACTGGTTCTGGTAGATCTGAGTCTAACCGTATGACTCGATCTGGTTCTCAAAACCATGTGAAGAACCACTATCAAGAACCCATCTTGATGCAACACAGAAACATGTTGGCATTTCGATGATTCCTCTTGAAAAGTCATCATTTAGAAGACCTCCTTCTCATTAAGAGAGAGAATGAACAACACACGGGTAAATTAATTGCTAAAAAAAAATGCCTTAGAAATACGTTTCTCTCAGTGGAATTGTCATTCTTATATTTTACATATCGTGAAATTTCTCACATTACCCTCTTCCAGATGACTTAGATTACGTGCGTAACTTAATATTGGAGGTAATTCCAATTTAAGGATGGTTTCACTCGGTTCTCCAAAATAAACATAACAATAAATATCGGGTTGGGTCGCGTGGGGTCACCAGGGATTGGATCAAAGTAACCTTCTTTGGCCCGATCTACTTATAAACCAAGATGAATTATACCAACTCAAACCCAAAGGCTTGTGCTCCCTAATAATGTTTTTCTTCTCTTATGTTAGTAGACATTAATAAGATTTTTTTTTTCTAAAATATTTTATTAAATTTCCTTTCAACCTATTAGTTGTTGCGCTAATTGTGTTTGGGTTTACATTGAGAGTTCGAATATTTGTATTTCCTTATAGAGCAACAAATAGAGAGAATGCCCCTACCCGTTCGTTCATGCTTGCTTATGTTAAGAAAGTTAAGGATTCAACCAAAATTAGATGGTTCAAGATGAAGTTAGAATCTTTATAACTAAATGTTATTTGTTGTAATAGTTGTACCTGTAACCAATTCTTTGTAATCGTTAGTTTATGAATAAGAGAAGGAACGTCATTTGAGGTATCCTAGATTTCTGAGCAATTCTAAACTCTCTCATGATATCATATCTTTTCAACTCACGCCTATATATATATATATATATTTTCTCTTTCATTCTATGAAAAGTCTCTCTTCTCATTGATTCAAACCCTCTAGAAGCTAGCCTGAAACATTTCATTGGCAGCTAATCATCTCAATAACTCATCCTTCTTCGTCTTATCATCTACAATAACTCATCCTTCTTTGTCTTCCCCTCTTCCTAATTCTTCCTCTTCTTCTGCATCTCTTCAAACCTTTATCTCAATTTTTTCTTCCCTATTGACAGTCTAACTTAATGAAGACAATTTCTTGCTCTGGAGGTCACAATTCCTCACAGCTTTAAGAACCCACCAAATGATGTTTTTACTGGAAGAGTAAAGCTCTCCTCTGCTGGAAAGTCTCACAGATGATGATGGAAAGACTCGACAGAATCCTCAATATTTGGAGTGGCAGAAGAATCCTCAATATTTGGAGTGGTTGCTTCTTGATTAACAACTCCTAAGTTGTATCTTTGCAACAATTTCAGAGAATTTGTTGACATACGTTTTGCACATCGATCATGCTAAAGTAGCTTGGACAGCTCTTGAACACAAATACTCGTCATTATCAAGGTCCAATATCCTACAGCTAAAGAACAAGTTACAAAACATAAAGAAAGGAGCTTCAACAATGCAAGATTACCTAAAACAGGTAAAAGTAATTACTGATACCCTTCCTACACTTTCATCACCTTTAGAAGAGGAAGATATCATTCTTCATATCTTAAATGGACTCCTAGTTGAATTCAAAGCATTAAAAACTGCAATAAGAACAAGATCCCAATCAAAGCATTAAAAACTTGCTGGTTTATAGACTTAAAGAAATTGGAGAAGAAAGAGAATGCTTGAACTTGAAAGCAAGATTTAGTAGGTGTATGCCAAACTGCAAAGAGTGCAAAACTCGTGTGGCTTACTGGTATATATAGATGTATGAACAAATGGAGTTAGAGTCCATGCCAAATACATCTTCTTGTTGCATGAAGAGTCCTCTTCGGTGTGTGAATGTATTGTATTATAAACCAATACATATTGGGGCCTCTTTTATAAGATTTTATGCTTTCAATAGTCTCATGGATGTTGTAGAAACACAAAAGTGTCACGACTCTTGTGAGTCCCCTCACTACCCAGAAGATGGAAGAATGTGGATTCTTGCATAGAAGAATTACATAAATCCTTGGGATAATATTTGAAAAATCTTACTTCAATATAAACGATATGGAAGAGATAGAGTTCCTCCTAAATAAGGATTCTTCTCTAAATTCGTTTTTGGTGTTTACAAATACCAGCATGCATGTACGAAAGGAGGAGATAGAGGATAGGTAGAGAGAGAAAAAAATTCAGAAGTTGAAGATCCATCAGAAGGTAAACTACATTCGCCCATTGAAAGTCTTAAGTTACCTCTCTTCCAAAAGTAGGGAAGGCACGTCTATTATACCTTTGTCATCCTCCTAAAGAAGACATCATGAGAAGCTTTAAGATGATTCAGGTTGCAGATAGGTAAATTTGTTGATGTACAAGCAAGCATAATTTTGTATACATATATATAAGCATATCATCTTCTTCCCTCCTCTTCTCTACGTTCTTGCAATTCTGTACAAGCCAGAAACTTAAAGTTAATCAAAGGTTGGTTGTGCTAAACGACTGTAATTAACATGCCTACTAGACTTGGAGTTTTAGTTCCCCACATATAAAATAATAAACTAAACTCTAAAAATGGCTAAGTAATTTGTTTGACGAATTTCGCCTCATACTAAGGCTCGAAATTTGGTGTTACAAATTTCTGGCACGCTTGGTGAAACTATATCATCACCCACTCTACTGTATCTCTTTGAGAATTATATCATTTCATTCTATGACTATATGATACATTTCTCAATGGAGGGAAAGGAAAAAATATAACTTGCAAAAGTCTGGAAGGCACATAAATTTTCATTAAATTTTCACAAAATTGAAGGCACACAAATATGGATGGAAAATTAATTTTTTTTACTAATATAAGATGCTGCTACAACAAAGGGCATTTCTTCCTATCCTTTACATTATATTCTTAGTCTTTAACTGAGTCAAGGCTACTGAAACCTAGGAGTTTAGCGCGTAACGAAGGCAACACTTCTGCATTCACCTCTAGAGTGTTGTTCACCGCATTAACATTCGACTATATTACGTTCAGATTATAAAGAGTCTCTCTAGAGACCTCATTGCATTGGTCTATCTCTCGGCTCATCAATTCGCCCCTGCAACGGTTTACCATATAAATGATTCGACGAATAGAATTGCCCACATGATCGGTGAACCTCTTGTGAGATTCCAGATGGTTCATAACTTTGTTAAAGCGCTCCTTCAACACCTCCATCTACTCCATTAATTCATCGGCATCCCTCATAAGTGGGCTGATCTCACCTAACACCCGGATCTGTTGGGCACTTAGGTCCGCCATTTTGATCTTCTTCTCCTAAAGGTGTATGTGAACACCATGCTCTGACCCTTTTAAAACCTTGATGTCCTTTATCTCGCAAAGTTCAGACAAAGCATCAAGGAGACACATCATCATGCCCCTGAACTTGGAATTGTACACACAGGCCTCTATGCGGTCCAGCGCATCCAAGATTTCTTGAAGAATGAAAGGAACATCCGCCTCCCCAGTGGTTAGGCTAACTAAATGCCTAATCAACGCATCAAGCTCGTGGTGGGCCTCAATGACTCGTGCCTCTATTTCTTCAACTGTAAGCGTCATTATCACATATGCAAAAGAAATCAATAGCATCAAACCATGAGAACTAGAAAGATTGAGCATAGAATAAACAAAAGACTTAAAGAGTATTGCGGTCAAATAAAGGCTTGGCACCCTCCCTCTCAATCGAGGAGGACCCATTTCGCTTTATGTGTGATCCAAACGATTTTCCAACTTTAGGAACACTGGCAATTTTTCTCTTGAGAGCCATGTCTACCATGCAAGAATAAAGAATGTTTGCAAAAGCTGAAGGAATGATAAGGGTACTGTGCACAACCCTCTTATTTATAAACATAAATGACCGTAACCTTTCAAAAAGGAGTGCTTTGAAAAGAAAACAAAGATAACGAATCCATTCAGTTGCGTCAATCTAAATTCAACCAACGTCACTGAGGCACTCTTTACAAGGTGACCATTCGGTGGTGACATTGGAGGATGCCCCTTGCGTCACCTCAGGGATATGCCACAATGCCTCCTATAAAGGTAGCATATCTTATTTACGTGGGAAAAGAAACACATGAGTGCGACTTTCGATTCTTGACTCTTATAAAGTCAATCATATTTGACTCTTACAATGCCAAGGGTTAATCGGACTCGACCCTTATAAAGTCAATCCACCTCGACTCTCATAATGTCGATAACATGTGGCTCTCATAATGGTTATCGCATCTATATGCAACCCTATGATGTCGAAAACAAATGACTCTTATAACGTCCACCACATTTGACCCTCATAATGTCAACCATACCCGACTCTCATAATGTCAACTAGGCATGACTCTTATAATGGCAATTACATTTGACTCTTATAATGTCATTCACACTCGACTCTTATAAAGTCAATTCCACTTGACTCTCACAATGTTGAGTAAGGAAAGTAAAAAAATGAAATGACAAGAAAAAGACAAGACAATAAAGGATAAAGTTCTATCTTTTCTTTCATTAACAAAATGGGTTTTTACATCCTCCCCCCAACATATCATTTTGGGAAGGCAGAAAGGAGACCTTTACATAGATTCTCTTTCATAGTCAGGGAGAACCGAATTTGATCACCTCGCCTAACGAACTCTTCACGAAGACGATATATGGTAGAGGAAACTAAAGAAATCCTCGACTCAAGAGCACTCCCTTCTGTTGCTTTTGCCTCCCGTGCTGTTGTGAGATTTACGATTTAAGCTTGCACCCTCATTAGCTCCTCCTGGGCACTGGCTAAGTCATTATCAATGTTGGTCATTGAATCACAGACTTAGTCTAGCTTCTCCATCAAGGTCTTCCTCTCAACCTCCACAGCATCTAGGTTGGCTTAAACCTCAGTATTACTTTCAACATCTGCCAACTCTGATGCCAGTGTTGATTGTTTGACCAAAGACGCAAAATACATTTTCACCCCTTACCAAAATCCATCATTGTGAATGTGGGTCTCTACATCTTCAGCAAGGGCGGCCAACACCTCATCCCATGTACTTGTAAAGTCAGGTCCTGAAGGTGTTAAGGCTATCATTAGCTCAAGCATCTCTTGATGGATCACTCACACTGAGGCAATCTTAGAAGAACACCTAACGGCGTTAGCAGTGCTCACGATCTCGTCTGCATAAGTAAAAGAGAAGTGTCAAAAAGGGTGTATGAGAATGCATCTTACAATAAGGAAAAAAGCTTACCATAACCCATGAGAGGAATTTCTACAAAATCCTGTGTCATAGGGAGCATCTCCTCTGTAGCTGGATTGAAAATAAAAGAGAAATTCAGCACATGAGAACACATAAACGAAGGGCATAAATAATGTAAAAATGTATAGCATATATATATACATTTCTCAGGGATTATTTCATCCTAAGGATGACCCTTGTCTGCTATAAATGATCCTAAAGGATTCATGACAGTTATCAGCTCCTCTTAGACCAAGCCCTCTTCTTGAGTTGCCTTTGCAATCAGTTCCTTATTGACTGTAATGTCATCCTCCTCAACACGTGAAGTGGATGGAGCAACAAGGGCATCATCAGTGGATGTGGTCGTAGGCTCACCAACCTCATTAATAGTCCTGTCCCGAGGCTCATTGGCTTTAGGAGGGTCATGTGCTTCAAACATCCTCACATCAACAGAGCTGGAAGGTTCACTTACAACAAGAATATCCTCACCTACACCCCTGGACACTTGATCACTCGCTCCAGTGGTGGTTGCAAATGATCCATTAGGACCCTCGCCAATGTTGTCCAACTCATTGGCCAGTAGAGTTCATTCCTTGGAGCCATCAGCCCATCCCTGGTCATCCTTCTCAGAGTCCTCATAATCTACTAACTTCTCTATCTCGGACATAACCATGTCCTGTAGGTTGTCAAAGGGCACGTGAAGGCTCATAAACCCCTCAGAATCTTATGAGGAGTTCATATCTACTCCTTCAAAATCCATGCCTAACACTAATTCAATCAGGTCTCGTTGGTCCTCAAGAGTCATGACTAGACAAGCCTTATCTACCTGTCTGGTCACCGAATCTAGCCTTAGCACATGGAGCTCCTTTTTTCGGTCACCTGAGGATGGCTCTCAGCAACGGGTGGTCTTCGCACTTTGGAAGGTGTCAGCTCCGTTAACTCTTCTGTGGAAACCTATTGGCAAATAACTATGTGAACAAAAGAATTCAAAATGGCAAAACAATATATGTTAAAGTCATAAGTATACCTAGACATGCTCTTTAGAAGGCGTTGGTGAAGGAGGATTCCATGACTCTTGCTCGAAAAATGTACGAGAAGATCCACCAACCTCTCGACCACTCAAAGAAGCCCCTTTCTCAGCAACATTTAAGGGCTCATCGTCCTCAATTACATATTTTCCTTCAAAAGGGACATAGGTTTCTTGTTTGGCCATCTCACACGATGTAGTAGGGCTTGCTGGACCTGAGCTACTGCTTCCTCTTTGTTGTTGGGTTCACCACTAAAATGGGTAGGTTGGTTAATAGCGAGGGAGCACTCAACTATAAAAAGAAGTGCCTCATCCTCTCCTAAGTGCTTCTCCACAGTCCCATGAGTATACTCGGAAGTCATAATGAGTAAACTCCTCCCAGCGGCCGCTAACTCTTTCTTGATATTTTCTATAAAACTAGGGAGCGAGTCCCAGGTCATTGAAGAAATGTCCTAGCTGGCAAGGATATATGCTTGAAGCTCCCTCATGATGCTAGTAACCTTTTTAAAGACATGATCCAAGAAGTGACCTTCCAAATCATACCCGTTTATAGTGATAACCAAATCTTGCACAGTCGCCCCATGCTCCCACAAGACCTCTAACTCTCTTCGGATCACACTACAAACTCCGTATAATTTATGGTGGGAAGCATAACGCTGAATACCGGATAGCCCTCTTGATTTTCTAGGTGCTCCAGGCCTAGCAAGAGTAGTATCACGACTCTCAGGTGCGACCCGACTCTCAGCTGCGACCCTTCTCTCAGTAGAAATACAAGAGGAATGGTTGAAAGACTGCACTAGGCCTTACTCCTACATCACTAGCAATATGTCGGCTAGTTGCCTCCGTTCCTTGGGAGTTTCAACCCCTGATACAAATTCTTTAACATAAGGGACTTCGTGTTGTGTTGCCCCTGTTGTTGTTTGTTGGGGCTCTTTGATGGAATAACCCCGATATTTTCAAAATCATCTTCATGGATGGGAGGCATTTGTTCAGGCTCTCTTGCCCGATCAGGAGAAAGGATGGGCTGAGGTTTTCTTCCACGAGACTTGCTTCTTACACCCCTCTCCTCTTTGGTTTATGCGGTTGTCCTTTTCCTCCATCTTCTTTATCTTCTTCAATGGCGGAGGGAGATGGTGGGATTGGCTCTGTATCCTCTTGATGGCCCCTCGGCTGCTTATTGGATCTCTTAGGCCATTGGACGATCGATGATTTCTTGGCTAAGGTCCTATTCCTAGATTTTTCATCCATTATTATGGTACCTTAACTGTCATAAAAAATAACACAGGAATTGTCTCCATCCTCATTATATCTTACAACAGAAAAGAATGAGTTATACCACCATTTGGCATAATGGTAATCAAATTAAAGGTTATCTTGCTCGACCATTTCTTTGGGTATAACAGCCTGGCTGCCTATGCATGACCTTATAAAGAACAGATAGGCTTCATGAATCCTCTCCAGAGTGGTCACCTTGCCCACTGTTTTTATGCATGTAGGAAGGGAGACAAGTCCTTGAAAATAGGAGAACTGGGGAGCAAATCTATGAGGATTATAGGCCTCCACATGGAAATGGTTGTCCCTTCTCTAGGCCAGTTCACCACTCCTAAGAGAATAGAAGTACGCCCAAGCTTCCCCTGATAAGGACTTGTCATCCACTAGGGTCTGATTACCGAATAAGTGATTGGGGATAAGGATGAGCTTCTAAGTAAAACAAAATAATGCAACAGGGCATAACATCATCTTTGCTCGCTGATTCTTCAAGGTGTTAATGTATGCAATGCTGTGAAGATTCTTCTCTCCCCTCTGGTAAATAGAAGGAAAGTGAAGCCTCAACCATGCGTAGAAGTATTGAAGAGGAAGATATGCCAACTTCTTCCCAATGCGGCCTTCTTGGATACCTTCATCTACAATATCTCACAAACCGCCATATAAGCAGCAAAGACTAGGGACCGCTAAGTTAATGCGAATCCCATCGGTAAGGTTAGCAGTAGCAATAAATACATCGGGACGAATATGCTCACCCCTGTTGCTTGGGAGAGCCCACCCATTCAAAAAAGCTACATATATTCGGCTAAGAATGCAGGACCATCAAAGTCGATACTTCGTCGAATGTTGTTCTTGGTCCATGGTAAGGGTTTACCCCTAGCAATCATGCCTGAAGGCCCATATCAAATGTGGCCAAGCCAGCTACCATATGAAACATGTATATCGTTAAATTCAAAAAATATCTGGAACAACCTCTAGCATGTGGTGGAAAGCATCTCGAAATAAACATTTAAGGGGATATATTATTCCATCAGTCTCCCCTCAAAAGGCAAATGGCTTATCCCAATGAACTCCTATAGCAAGATCCCCAGCTCGCCATATTGACATAAAAAAGTGTTGATGTCAGGACACCACATTAAGATCGCTTTCGCTACCATCGCATGATGTTTATCGAAATTGCCGATAGAACCACGTAATGCCTCGACCATTCCAACGGCGTCTATCTTTGTGCGATAGTTGTCAAGGCAATGTTTGATAAGAGCTTCCCATTTTTTTCCTCCAGCTGAAAAAGAAGAGGATCCTTTATAGAGTCAACCAAAATCACTAGTGGTTAAGTCTTTAAGAGTCTCTTATTCCTCAATAGAGGGAAGTAGTGTGTCACAGACTGAATTATCTAGACAAGCCTGATCATCCAGGTGACACCAACCCTTGCAGACATGTCTAATATAGTTAGGAGGGCTTAGTGCATGATCTGTTATTAGGTCAATAAATTTTGGGTCAAAAAGGCTCTGACTACGAACCCATTCATGAGTTTGACGAATTGGAGAAAGGAGGCATTCACGGCATTCACGGTCATATAAAAGTTTTCTAGTGGGAGCCATTACTTTGCAAAGAAAAGAAAATTATAAATCAAAAATTAAATAAATTATGTGTAAGTATTATCGCGAATGAGCATTTTAGTGCGCGAATGAGGAATGCGATTCGCATTCACGCGTAGTTATGTGAATTTGTGTAATACGCCTATGGGTGAATGATAAAGGAACTATACATTTGTGCCCAATATCTCGATGAACGAGGAGAGCACGAATTGGAGATGCCTCAACCCACGAGTGAACACGGGGAGACTGTTTCGTAATCACTCAAGCCAACTTCAAAGCGGCGAATGGTTTCCGAAAACCTAGTCTTCACTTGAGACGAAGATCAGAATTCCCAGATGTGCCTTAGAGCATTAAAACTGTCAAAATGGAGCCAAAACCTTCAAGATTTTTCTCAAAATGATCCTAGTCTCGAGGCTAAGCTACTTATCTAAATGAAATTATCGTTTGAAGGCTTGAAACTCACCTAGAATCAAAAGAAAGATTTTGGGTCCAAGAAAGAGAAGAAGTTCACACAGAGGGATTTTCCACTGTTGGAAATGGCAAAGAATGGTGTTGGAATGCTCATCAGGACAAGAGGAATCGTGTGGAGGTTTGAAGTCAGAGATTCAATGCAAAAGGGTGTGAGGATTGAAAGCTTCACACGGTTGATAATGACGATTCCAACTTTTCTCTTAGATGACTAAAGAAGACGAAGAAATCCCTTTTTACACCCATGGGGGTAATTTGGTCAGACCATGAGAAATTTGAAAGAACGCACCTATTGACAAGGGAAAGATAGTCCTTTCATTCGCCAGATGCGATGGGAAGGTAACCAAAGAGATGTGTGCCGTCAATTATCATTACTCCTCGAAGAATGCATATCTGAGTAAGAGTGCGCGAATGAGAAAATAAAATTATATTCGCCCACATGTTTAAGGGAGAATGATAATTTGATTCTTCATTCGCCATGACATTCGTGGCGAATGATAAAAGAAATTACCATTCGCTACTACTCAAATTCAAAATTTTCCAAGGTAACAGAAAACAAGGTAGTTGGGAGTTTTGTCTTCTTTGAGTTATGTGTATGATCTCCGAAAGGCCAGAGCTGTTCTATCATTATGGCTTTTGAGTCATGAAAGTAATCAACCCAGACTTTGAAGAATACAACATCTGCACACATTGGAGGACCTAGCAACACTATTTTTTGTTTAAATAAAGTAAACAAATTTGGATGAAATATAAAGCATAAAAAATATAAAGGCACAAAAGAAAGATAGTTCATTCATAAGATTGAAAGAAAAAAAAGGGATACATGGTTTCTCATGACATAAAAGAAAAAACAAAAGAAAATAAACATCTTTCATAGTAAAGAAGATCATATACAAGCCCTAATCTTGTCTCAGAGTGCCTCAAAAAAAGGAGTTTGTTGCTGAAGGATGACATTAGCATTAACCATCTTAACTACTTCTTCGAGGTGGGTTTTAACACTACCACTCTCTTGCCTTACAGTCAAGATAGCTTTGGCCCAAGTAATCAGTTGCTCTTTATGCTCAGCAACACCTTCCCTATCTTCTAGGATAACATAATAACCATTCATCTGATGCCAAAGGCGTGTGTATTCTACCTTGACATAATGGAAACTCTTCGCTAACGCTTCCAATTTTGTGCTTGCGAAGATCTCCAAACGAGTTACTTCTGCATGGTTTCAATTCAAATCAATTATCTTCTCCTCTGATTCCTTAATGAGAGTTTCAAGATTAGGGGAGGGTTAAGCAAGCCTTAAGGTCTCCTCAGCCTATGCTATGGTAGTAAAAGAGTTTAAAAGAGACTCTATAGTCTTCCTGATCTCCGCGTTCTTGAAGTACATCTCCACATCATCCAGGAAAGATAAGGCTCTAGCCCAAGTACTTGGTAATGCAATTACTGTGGGATCCATCTCAGTAAGATCTTGTAAAAGGTGAGTACGAGTTTCAAACAACTGTCTTGCGTTAGCACGAAAGTCCTTCAATTCCACTTCATTATAGTCCCATTGTGGTAGGACCTCTTCGTCTTCAAAAGAAAGCTTTGTATAATGAAAGAAAAGTCAAAATTTAGAATGGCCTAAATACTTTTGTTAAAGACGAATACCTGATGTCAGGGTAGGTTTTGAGACAGGGATAGACTCAAGCTCTGAAGAAGATTTGGTCTCTGATGACGAATCAAGATCTGGTATAAAAACATGGTCCTCTAAATCGGAAGAGCCAATTACAATTGGCACTGGATCGCGAAGATAATCGGGTCTTGTTGTAGGGCTACGAATTGGTCTTGTTACGCGAGTAGGCCTTGGGTTGGTCCAAGACATGAGTCTCATCCGCCTGGGATGAATATCAAGTGAAGCAAAGGATTCACCCCTACTTATGTTTGAAGATTTTTGTTTGGGTGCCATTACCTGAGAAGAATGAAAGAAACAAAACTTCTTCAGTATGAGATATGCCTGCGAATGAAGTAAAGAAAAGTTGGTGAATGAGGATTCTCCATCACATTCATGCACACTAGGTGAATGAATCTCAACTAGTGAATGAGAGTAAGGAGAAGTCATTTGCAACTCACTCAAGCAGACAACTCACTGGATGAAACAAGAGGTCGTGAATGAGTTGCCTAAGATGATAATCATCTCAGAGAAGATAGCCAGAATTGTAAACGAGGAAGAAAAGAAGAGAGGCAAAAGGTCTTAAAACCCAGTTATGAAACCTCTTCAAAAGACTCCTTCCCACGTAGAAAAGAACAAGGAGGAAGAAGAAAGGAAATCAAAGTCAAGAAGAAAGTATTCAGTCATAAAGGAGACTGGTATCTTTTTGCAGGTTCACCATACCCCAGATGATCATTCAAAAAGAAAGAAAGAAAGAAAACAAAATGAATAAGAACTTACATTTTCAGGAATTGGGAAAGAAAATCTAGAGATCTTAGAAAGCTCTACTGTAAACGAGTTCTGAAAAAGATGAGCTAAGGAAGACGGGAAAGAGAGTTATACACTCGTAGGGGTATATTTGTTAAAATACAAGGAATTTGAAGTCCCAGAAACAAATAAAGAAAAGATATCAACAAAAATAACTGAATGCCATTATTTTTGCCTCGAAAAATGCGTCGTCTCCTTACTGCACTCGCAATGCATTTTTTGAGGGGGCAATTATAGAAACACAAAAGTGTGCACAAATGTCAATATAATATGACATTCGCCACACTATTGTCAGCAAATGAAAATTTGAATCCTCATTCACCCGCAATTAGAGAATTTCAAGTATTCACTCACGCCCTAAAAGTGTACGCTAATGAATTGTTCACACTCATGCACTATGAAAATCAAAAACTGAAATATGAGTTTATCTCTTTCTAGGGTGGTTATTTTGGATAGCCATGACTTTTTTGAGTCCCCTAACTACTCAAAAGATGGAATAAGGTGGATTTTCGCATAGAAGAATCACCTCAATCCTTGGGATAAGATTTGAAGAATCCCACCTTAATAGAAACAATATGGAAGAGATAGAGTTCCTCTTAAACAAGGACTCTTCTCTAAATTCATATCTGGTGTCTATAAATACCAACATGCATGTATGAAAGGGGGAGATAGAGGATAGATAGAGATAGAGAGAGAAAGAAAGAATTCAGAAGTGGAAGATCCATCAAAAGGCAAGCTACATTCGCCTATTGAAGTCTTAAGTTACCTCTCTTCCAAAAGAGGGGAAGACACTTCCATTATACCTCTGTCATCCTCCTAAAGAAGACATCATGAGAAGCTTTAAGATTATTCAGGTTGTGGATAAGTAAATCTGTTGATGTACAAGCAAACATAATTGTGTATACATATATATAAGCATATCATCTTCTTCCCTCCTCTTCTCTACGTTCTTGCAACTCTATACGAGCTAGAAACTTAAAGTTAATCAGAGGTTGGCTATGCTAAATGGTTGTAATTAACAAGTCTATTAGACTTGGAGTTTTAGTTCCTCACATATAAAATAATAAACTAACCTCTAAAAATGGCTAGGTAATTTGTTTGTCGAATTTCGCCTCATACCAAGGCTCGAAATTTGGTGTTATAAATATACTAAGAATCCATTGGAGTCGTCTTTATGCAAAACAACCTCCATAATCTAAGTTTGTATCGAACTTGGGTTTCCTGATTTCATGGCCCGCAACTGTGGTTCAGTCATAGCAATTGCCTGGCAAACAGTTGTGTAGTCTGTTACAATAGGTGTCTTAGCACCCGTGACTGTCTGGGTAGTGCAACTGGTTAGTTAGTCATAACTAGGGACATTTTGGTAAATTTTTCAGTCACAACATTTTCCTATGTCTCCAACCCTAGACATATTTGCATTCACCCTTCACAGCTTAAATCATGGACCTAATACAACGGTAGTAGGACTTGGTCAATCACTACCAATTCGTAACACTGGCTTAGGAATACTTTCTACTTCATCCCATACATTCAATTTTAAAAAAAATTTAATCCCCCATGTTCTTGACTTATCTACCAACTTGCATTCAGTTCAATAGTTTGCTAATGACAAAAATGGTATTCTATCATTTGATGCTAATAAGTCCTTCATTCAAGACAAAAATATCAAAGACTGATCTTTCAAGGGTTGAGTAGAGAAGGCTTGTACCCAAAATATCTACTAATGTTTCTGCTAAATCATTGACACCATCTTCAGTTGTTCTTCATACTCATGGTGAAATTATACCATTTTGGCATAATTAGCTAGGACATCCAGCACCTAGAACTCTACACATTGTTTTGAATTCTCTGAATGTACCTAGTTCACATTTTTCTACTAGTGATTGTAATAGATGTGCACTTTCTAAGAGTCACATATTAAAACTACCAAAATTTTAAAAAAAAATTGCCCAGTTGCCTTTAGAATTAGTACACACAGATATATAGGGACCTTCCCCTATGCCTTCCGAGTTTGGATATAGGTATTACTTATTATTTCTCGGATTTCTTGGCTCTATTTACTACATCATAAGTTAGAAGCACTTCAAGTGTTTACATTATTCAGAAACCAAGTGAATAAACTACTATCTAGACCAATCAAGAAACTCAGAAGTGATGGTGGAGGCAAATTTAGAAGTCCAAAGTTTAAAGAGTTTTTGAATTTTCATGGCTTCATACATCAAGTAACATGTTCATGTACACCATCTCAGAATGGTGTTGCGGAATGCAAACATAGACATACTATTGAAATGACAATAGCTATGCTACAAATAGTATTTATGTCAATTTCTTTCTAGGTAGAAGCATCACTTACCATGGTCTATTTGATCAATAGACTGTGCTCCATGATCAGTCACCGTATTACAATCTTTTTAACCAACCTCCAAACTAAGATATTGAGAGTTTTTGGGAGTGTTTGTTATCCATGGTTAAAGCCATATGTGAAAAATAAGCTGGAGCCACATTCTAGAAAGTGTGTATTTCTTGCCTATTACTTGTACATTAAAGGATACAAGTGTTTTGATTGTCGTTTTGGCAAACTCTTCATCAGCAAACATGCTCTGTTTTGGGAAACCTGTTTTCCATTCTTCGATCAATATTCTAGTGAAACCACCGGTCCTATCACTTAATCCCAATGGTTACACAAGTTCATGATATCTATGTCATCATCTTCCTTTGTTCCAAAAATATCTCCTATATGTTTGACTAAATTGTCTCGTTCAAGTCTAAATAAAAGCCCTTCACAACCACTGCATTGGATGGTTAGAAATGAATATTAACCCAATGGCTTTCTAATAGACAAGTAATCTCATCCATCGATTTGGGTGTCACCTAGTTCAATGGTTTCAATTCCATCTACTTTAATACCCGTTTTAGCTCCAACAATCAAGCAATCCGAACCATTTATTTTGATTAAATCTCAATCATTGAAACTAGCATGATTTATTCCATTAGTTTCTACAATGGTTGATATAGTACAACCATTGATTCCAACACCTCTTAATACAATGGTTAACAAATCTTAGCCGTCAAAGTTAGTGTCTCCAAATACAAAGGCTAATTCATCCAAACCATTGTTTCTTATGTCATCATCTTCAACTAAAAGCCAACCAAAATTAATTTAAAATGATTTATCACCTGTAGTTGTAATACCCCACAATGTCTTAAGAAGGTAAAAATGTATTTTTTTCTCTCATAAGGGTAAAATTTTCATTTCACATGTTTAGACAAACCTAGACATGATTTAGAATAAATTAGAGAACCATTGGACCACTTAGGTTTGACCTTGGAGACCAAAGGTGAAGAAAACCAAGAATTCAGTGAAAACCAATTAGGACCTATACACAAACCCCATAAGCGATCACAAACCCCATGAACTATCACAAAATGGTGTGACCAGTCATGACTCAAGGGGCACACCTCTTAGATGTTGCAGAGTCTGCTCATGATTGATCACAAACCCTATGACCGGTCACGACTAGAAATCCTGAAAAGTTTGGAAACTATGATTTTCGTCACTTTTATGATGGGGATTACTTTCATTTGATCCTCACATGAGTGGGATCTTGTTTGTAACAAAATATAACCTTATTGTGATCTCATTTAGGTTTATTAGGCCTCTTAGAATATAAAAAAGAAGAGAGAAAATTGGGAAAGAGGAGAAACATTTTCCCAATTTTGTAAGTTCAACTCATCCTTAGGAATATTTTACTAAGTTGGGTTATTCCTTCCATGAACTACTTAATTTCATTCATTTGATGTTAGATCTACTCTAATATTGTAGAGCAAGGTAATTTGTGGAATTGAATTGAAGACTTTTTTGCTTGGAAGCTTTGGATTAAAGTTTTTGGTAAATAAATCTTGCTTACTATGGGTGATTTGATGTGAATTCTTCTTTTGATTTCTAATTATGCGATGCTATCCATGGAATTCTCTAAGATAATTGGAAAATCTTTGAATTCAATTCCTTGAAACATGTTAAATCTATGATTTTTAGCTTGTTTAGTAAGTTTTCATGCTCCATATTCTTTGAATAACTCTTTTCTTATTAGAATCTTTGAAAATTCGATAGATCTATACTTGAGACCATTGATTCTTGTTTTCTCTTTAGATCTAAACTTATTTTGTGAAAAATTATTGATCTTAAACATTGCGTGAACTGGTTTCCTTCTTGAAATCCTTTAAAACATGTAAAATCTGAATTTTTTTTCATGTAAATATCTTAAAGTCTATATGAAGTTGTGAATCATTCAAGATCTATTATTTTTATGATTATTTTAAAATGTGATCTTGTTTTACCTTTTGTTTGGAACACTAAAAGTATATTAGTTGATCTCTATGATTTGATTCATTGGAATAAATATGAATTTCTGAATTTTTGTGGAAATATATTGAACTCATTGATTCTATTGAAATCTATGTCTTCTATGTGAATATGTGAACCATGTGAACCTTCGAATCTTATTACATATTTGAATCATTGACTCTATGAGAAATCTTAGTGAATCATTGTGACTCCAGACTTATGAATATCAAATTATACACTAACATTGAATCTAAGTGAACCATGTGTCTTTGAAATGATTGATTTATGAAAATGTGATGCTTACAATTACTTTACACATTATAAAAACATTTTGATTATTGAAACTATGTGAACCTTTAGACTTATTGATGTGAACCTCATTTTAGTCTTCAAACCTTTGACTATTTGGGCCTACTCATAAGGCTAAGTGTGAGAAAGTACTTCGAACATACTCTTTGACTCATGAATATTAGTCATTCTCCTTGGGGTTATAACAAGGACATTGGCCCTACTCATGGGGTTTAACACGAGATCAGAACCTTACCCGTGGGGTTGGTCATAGCATATAAATATTTTACATTGAACATTTGAACTTTGAACTTTTGGGCCTTGTCACAGGGCTAAATGTGTTTGTTAAAAATCTAGGGCTTTACACCAGGTTAAGTGTGTCTACTAATTCTTTGAGCCTTATCAAATGGCTAATTGGAGCCATTAATGATCTGGGCTTTAACACCGGATTAAGTGTGTGATTATGTGGGCCTTGACACTAGGCTAAATGTGTCTTTTAGATCTTTTGGATATTGAACTTTGGATTCCTCTAAATATTGAACCTCATAGACTACAAACACTTTGAACATCAAACTTAGAATACTTTGAATCTTTTGAACTTCAAACATTGTGAACCAAGTAAACTCTAAACACTTCGAACATTAAACTCTGAACACTCTGAAATCATAAAACATCGAATCTTTTGAGATTAACATATGTCATTGAATTTATAAACTTTGACCTCCGCATTGAATTACCATTCGAACTTAGATCTTTGTATTGGATCATTGATTTTTGTTTAACATGTAATTATCGTTGTATTGTACTAACATGATTATGATTATTATTTTGATATCCGTTTCGTCCCATATTGGCCTCTAGACATACTAGTACTTAGATGTGTATTTTACTTCAAATTATCTATAGTCTATTAGATTGCTTATAGGTTGGGACTAACCCAACTGTTTGTTTTCAGACTGACTATTGTTGTAGGTCCTCCATCCGAGAGACTCGCCACAGCATCCTTAGTTTTCTATCTATTTTTACATTTGTTATGGACATATTTTGGGGTCTTGTTATGTTGGACCCATATTTTAGAGGAGTAGACACTCAATTCCCTTTTGTATATTTGGGTGAGAAGGAACCCTAGTGATATTTTTGTTTTAACTCATTGCTATTTAGCTATTGTGATATTTGTGGCTTTTGTTTGAATTACGTTTTCACATTTTTTGATACGAATATATGAGATTAATACTATTGAATACGCTTCCACAACTATTGGACTATGATTATCGAATTAAGTTGACTTAAGGAAGATTAAATGAGAACTATGTGGACCATTATATCTTATGTATCAGGCCCATGACTTGGGCTATAATGACTTGTGATCACCAGATTTGAGATTAGTAACAAATCTGAATCTGTATACAAATCCATATTCGAGTCTGGGTTCGGGGTGTTACAGTAATGTCTTTGTCTTCCTCTTTGACGCTTAACAATATTCATCTCCATTACATTTGTCATCAATTTCACCACCAGAGTCTCCTACATTATCTGCTTCTTCAATGTCATCAAGTCAATTTGGATCATGATACTCTGGTTTTCTTCAATCGTTCAACCACAGTCTTGGGTAACACTTTAAAGTTTGATAAGCAAGATGATCAAGCTACACATTAGCGTTCGATTAATACTCATCCTATGACTACTCGATCAAAGTCTAATATTACCAAACCATCTCAAAGATTGTGTTTATTAGTACACATTGTTTTAGAAGTCAAACATTCATGTCATACAAAGGTAATTCGACATAGTCATTGGCGTTAGGCTATGTTAGTTGAATTCTGAGCTTTGCAAAATTAGGGGACTTATTGAGAACTAGTTTCGTTTTCTTCAAATCAAAGATTAATTGGTTGTAAATGGATATACAAAATCAAGTAGAGATATTCAGCTGGTAATATAGTAGGGTATAAGGGTAGACTAGTTGCTCAAGGTTTCACACAATAACCAAGGATGGATTTTCAAGATACTTTCAGTCTAGTGATCAAGATGGTGACTATTCAATTAATTGTTTCTTTGGTTTTGCATTTTTTTGTGGAACATCCAACAATTGGATGTGAAAAATGTGTTTCTACATGGTTTTATTCATGAAGATATCTATATGGCACAGCCCCGGGAATTCATGGGCTTGAATTATGCCAACCATGTTTGTCATTTGAGGAAAGCAATATATGGGTTACATCAAGCTCCTCGAGCCTGATATGCTAGGTTCACTCAATTTCTTACCTCCATTGGATTCAAAATGTGTCAAACTGACAACTCCCTATTTCTGAGACATGTTACTTCCTCTATTATTTAGTTTATGTTGATGACATTCTATTCACCGGAAATGATATAACATTTGGGTCAGCTTAAATAGTTTCTAGGTATTAATGTTACTTTCAATTGAGAAGGATTAAGACTCTCATAGTCTAACTATGGTATGTCTGTTTTAAAAAGAGCCAGAATGTCTAATTGCAAGTCATGTGTTACTCCTCTTTCATCCACAAAGCAATCCATTGACGCTAATGAGCATTAATTTTTTTATCAAACTCTTTATAGATGTATAGTGGGTGCACTCCAATATCTTATAATCACTAGACCAGACATTGGATTTGCAGTTAATCATGTTTTCCAGTTTATGCACACAGTTAAGTTTTTGCACTTCTAGGCAATAAAGAGGATTTTAAGATACATTCAAGCTATTAAAGACTATGCTCTTTGTTATAAGGTGGATCCTCTTACTTTCCAAGCTTTTTTAGATGTTGACTGGGTAGGTGACTTCATGGACAGATGATCTACAACTGTGTATTGGATTTTTTTTGTTCAAATCCAATCTTATGGTCTGCAAAGAAATAATTGACCGTGTCTTGATTTTCAATCAAAGCTGAACACATGTTATTAGCATCAACTGCAGTCGAGATTACATGGCTTCAAATGCTTTTCAGTGAACTTAAAATCTCTCTCCACAACTCCAATTATATGGTGTAACAACATATCAACTATCGCTCTTACATCTACTCTAGTGTTTCATGTTCGGACTAAGCACATTGAGCTTGATTACCATTTTATAAGGAAAAAAGCCTTGCAAAAACATATTATTATACATCATGTTTCTACACTAGATTAATAAGCAAACATACTCACTAAACCATAATCACCACACAAATTTTAATACTTTCGATCATCAATCATTAACTTGAGGGAGGATGTTAAGAAAGTTAAGGATTCAGCCGAAGTTAGTTAGATAGTTCAAGAAGAAAGAATCTTTGTAACTAAATGCAATCTATTGTAATAGTTGTAACTAATTCTTTGTAATCATCAGTTAGTTTATAAATAAGAGAAGGATTCATCAAAAGATAAATAAATAAATAAGAGAAGAAACCTCATTTGAGGTATCCTGGATTTCTGAGCAATTCTAAAGTCTCTCAGCTTACCCCTTAAAATGGTATCAAGACCACCCTTAAATAAGCAGACCGGGCCAGCTGAGAAAATATGGAGGGTGCGGCTCTCTATAAAATTGGTCTTTCATTTATTGGGCTCACATTATTATAATATTTAAAAACTTATTGACAAAACAAATATGAAAAATTTATCAAGTGTTATACGCTAAACAATGCTGTGGAGACCTCATTTTTCTATAATTCAACAGTTTCTACTTATATTCAGAGTCAGGACAAACCAAGATAATAATAATAATAATAAACGAGGATTGGCGAGGGGCTTCACTAACTCTGTATGCAAGCTGGTACCATCCGGCCTATAGGGAAGGTAGTCTATATATATATATATATATATATATATATATATATATATATATATATTTATAGATTA
>JAOXJP010251894.1:0-21904 GCA_025762735.1 Platanus orientalis
AGGGTTTTGAACATATGTAGTAGCTAAAGTAATTTGTCCTTAGGTTGTAGTAGGTTCTTCTAAAATGATGCGACATGCATCTGTGAACTCACAACCAATCTTTTTGTTGTTTAAAGATCAATTCTATTTTGTTTTCATAAGGAATAGTTATTTCCATTGAAACTATATTGAATCAATTGTATTGACTCCAAAAAGGTTATGAAAACAATTTTTTTCTCATTGCGAAAGATCAAAGTGAATTACTCAACATTGAGTCCAGACAAGGAGGAACCCGTGAGCTTTTTTGATAGTCAAAGCCTCTTCAAAAGTAAAAGGGATTAAGTAGAATTATAGGCAGCCAAACTTGCACAATCTGTAAGAAGAATTAATAGAAAGTGAGAATCAATATGAGAAAAGTAACAATACATGAGTCACATATCCCATTGTCCTTAAGATAATATCCACTCCTACTCTGGTTCTTCATCAAAATGACTGCAATAAGTCCAAAAACTTACTCTCCATGATACAGGCCCAAACTTGCATACTATTATTTGCCAACAATTTGTAATATTGAAGACCGATCCTTGAATACTTGAGATTTCCACGTAGAAAATATAAAAAGTGAAAGAGTATAAGAGAGATTTTTGTTATATACTTAAAAGAGGTGAGATCAGTTTCTAATTTGGGCTATGAGGTATTTTTGGTATCCCTTGGCTTTATTTGTTGCTATTGGGTCTAAGGAATACCATTGGTGTCCTTTGTGTGAGGCTAATAGGCATAATTGTCTACACCCATCCAACCGAATGGTTGAAAATCAACCAATTGATTAGAGTAAACAGTTATGCCTTTATATATATTTAAACTCCAACACAATCTAATTAAGATGACATACTCCCTCAATTTGAATAAAAGTAAGTCCTAGGTAAATTTAGAGTGTCTTAAAATCAGAAAAATCTCTTTGGAGTTCAATCCAAGCATGGATGAAATGGTTAACTTCAACTTCAAGAACTTAGATTAGACCAAATCTATCCATAAAGAAGAGATAAAACTCGGGGTGAATCAGCTGAAGCCGATTGCTTGAGACCCTAAACTTGGAGTACTCGCTAGCTTCCATCAAAATCTAGAATCTAACAGTCTTTCAAATAAAAGGTACACACTCTAGATTTCTTTTTAACAGTTTGGTTCACATAATTTTCTTTGATTAATATTCTTAAAACTTGACTTGGATCTTCGAAGATATCTCACTTTTGGGTTCTAGTCATTGCTAAATTAGATCAATCGTGGTCTTCTTCATACTTTTACTTTTTTTTTTTATATTCTATTCAAGTCCCAATTTTAAAAGAAGATAGACTTGGGAAAAGAGCTTAGTGTTCAAGAGCTTGGATTAGATCAAATCAGTTTATAAAACATAAAACTCAAGGTGAATCACTGAAGCTTATTGATTGAAACCTTGAAATGAATTAGGGGCTAGCTTCTCTTAAAACCTAGTACAATCTTTGGCATAACCTTCAGATAACAGGTTCACACTTTAGACATTTTTCACAATAATTTTGTTCACATAATTCTCAGACTTGATAATTTTAGAACTGGAGACTTAGGCTTAGCTTGGTTGACCAAACTCAAGCTTATAGACGTAGGTTTGTTTTGTTATAAAAAATTAGATGTTTGATTTGATTGACATGATATTTCATTAGAACAAAAAGTATTTTATAAATACAAAATTATTGATTTTTTAAAAATCAAATCAATTTTTTTTATAAAGTATATTGAATGAATGATATATACAATAACATGACACAATGATTACTCAAATAAATAGTATATAAGTACTATATTAAATTATAGATAAGTATATTTATTATTTAAATATATAATGCACTAAGACATATTATTATTATTATAAATATGTATAAAACCCTTAACATGCAGGCTCAGGCTCACTTAGCTAAACAAGCCCAATTGGAGGCTTAACTCAACTATAACAAACTGAGCTTCAAGCAAAATTGTCATGACCCAAATTTGTAGTCATGAAGTGGGCCAGATTTGGATTCATGACATGGGAATGACCCACCCTAAACTCGTTTCTCATAGCAGAGAGACCAATGAGTTCAAAGTGAGTTACTAACCCTCTTACTTAATCACATATCATTTTTTTCACTCAAATTTGTTTTTTTTGTTTATCCTTTAACATCCATTTAAATCCACATAAGATAAACGCATCACAATGGGATAAAATAATAATGACATAATCTAAATAAGTGTAGCAGAATTTATAATATCATCATAACCATCCAAAAGTATTTCATAACCATCCAAAACAAAATGAGCCTACATCTGCCCATAAAGTATATACAATCCTTGTCCACAAAGGGGCCCATATCAAATAAACAAAGTACTACATCACTAATAAAGTAAACTAAACTGAAATGGAATGATCATCCTTGGGCTTGAAAGCCCCTTATCTCCTTCTCGTTCTACAGCACAATCCAACTTGTGTGCCTACACATCTGTGGGTAGTGCCAATTAGGATAAGATTTACGAGCTTAGCGAGAGGGTATATATGCAGTTTATACAATACTAAAGGAAATCAAATATAGTCACAATAACAAATAGAATGAATCAAAGTAGGAATGACAGTGCATCACATTTACTAAACATGTATCCCTACTATAAAAAAATACACATGTCATAAGAGGCTAACCTAATGGGAATGATAGTCGTCTAAACTAAATTATGCATATGCCACATACTAAATACTATATGTACATGTCAGGTGCTATATATCTCATGCTAAGTACTTCATGCCACATATCAACCCATAAGGGGTCTCTGTTACATAATGAAGCCCGTTGTAAATAAAGCATATAAAATCTTTGACAAATCCACAACATATAACCCATGTGAGGGTCTCCAGTAAATAAATCACATAACTTATGTAAGATTCCCTGACAAAACATATCACATAACCCACATAAGGTTCTCTGACACAATCATATCATATAACATATATTAGGCCACTAGGGCCTTCACTTATTAATGGGACTCGGTGATTGGATACCTATAGCCATAAAAGTTAACCCACAAAAGGATCTCCAGGGTTATAAGACCAATGGGAATGATAGTCGTCTTCACTTATTAATGTGATTTGATGATTAGATACCTATACCATAGAGGCTAACCCATAAAGAGGTCTCCATGCCCAAGAAGGGCAACACATATAAGAGTTTTCGGGTACACAAAAAGCAACTCACATAGGGGTTTACGAGCCTACGTCTAGCCAACCCAAATAAGGGTCTCCAGGGTCATAAAGACCATACACTTATAAAGGTCACAAGGACTAACCCACTTAGGGGTCTCCAAGCTCAAAAGAGCATATTCTCACATAAAGGTATCATATCAAATCCTCACATTCAAAATCACATTCCAAAACCATATTTTTGTAAAATAAGGTAGATACTACATAATAATGTCATTTAAAATATCTACATGTTCTATCTCATGAAGAGTCTAAAGAATGTGGTAGAAAATCACATAAAAGATGTCAAATGCCAACAAATAAGTGAAGATGCTTGACTCAAATCTATGGATATATGAGGATGCTCATGGGTGTAAAATCACTTTATGACAATGTCCATGTAGTCCTTTAAAAAACTCAAGTAGAAATATAAGTAAAATCCCTTTGAAAACATCAAGGTAAACTATGCTAAGAACAACCTACTCATGCCACTGAAAAGCTTCCCAAATGATGCAAAATACAAGGTACTTACACATGAATTCTAAGATCCTATCGTAGGAATCCATAAAACACCACATTTTGCTATAAAATAACATATATTTGAAGGGATTTACCAAAAGGAACAATAAGCTCATGTAAGGAATCTAAAGGCATCCAAGGAACATGTAAATAGTAAAAAAAATCTGTAAGAAGCATTTTATCACACATGTAGAGTGCAAGAATTAAAAAAATCAAAGGATAAACCTAATCTTCATCACAATAAACATTTTTCAATCCCCATAACACATGTAAATCAAGCTCCAAACGACTTTACATATGTTAAAAACCATTCTAACATTCCCATAAAGCTCTATCCATAATATCACATTTTCATACCTAAGAATATCATGGAAACCAACAAGGAAATATTAATCAACATGCTTATATCAAAGAATCATGATTGATCTCTAAGAAATCAACATTTTCAAAAGGAAATAGAGCTTCCACCAAAATATAACCCATAAACATCAAATATGAGATCCTAGGAAAGAAAATTAAGCATAAAATGCATATCCACTCACATAATCCATGAAATCAATGTTTTACATAAAGAAATAATCAAGCTTATAAAGAATAGATGTAGAACTACCAAATCTAAGATTATTTTGCATAAATCTATGATCCTAAGAATGGAAAAGTGAGCATAAACTGAATATCCACTCATCCAATACAAATCCTCCTTGTCTTGAAGATAAAACTCCTCCAAAACTCATTTCCTTTGTTCAATCTTCCTTCCTCCATGAGTAAACAAACAAATCCATGATTAAAAACCATAAACTAAGGTAAATAAATAGGAATCTATAGTTATTTAGGCTAGATCTAGGAAAAAAATAAGCTATCCATGAAGATTTTTAGAGTTGGGAGTGAAATTTACCAAATTGGGGAAAAACCTTCTTCTCTTAGCTTAAGAACTTTCTTAATCCCTTCTAAGCTTTTCTCTCTTTGTTCTAATGAGTCAAAATGACCTAAATGATGTTTCAATAGGGTTTGAGTCATCCAAAATGAGTTCCCACTTGTGTAGTCGTCAAATGAAAGCAAGTCACGTCATAAAATTGGCAAAAATCATAATTTTTGGGCATGCCGTGATTGATCACGGGGTTTGTGATCGATCACAGGTCATGATAGAACATGAACTTTGTGATCGATCATGGGGTTTGTGATTGATCACGAAAATCACCCGAGAGGTGTGCTCCTTGTGCGTGATCGATCACAACTTAGATCACGGATGCAGAATTTTTCGTTTTGACCTCTTAACAGTAAAATAAACATAACTTTTTTTAGAAAACTCATTTTTATTAACCGTTTATTGGATTGAAAACTAGACTCATATACATTTTCAAAAGGTATGTAAAAACTTCTGATTATTTCTGTATTGGTTTTGGTGGGCTCAGAAAGTTACCCTAGATATGTCATTAGGATAACTTTTGAACTTGACAAGTTTGAGACTCAACTTCGGTCATGCACTTCAGGTTTGATCCAAATGACCCCTAAACCACTTTAATGTATGTTTAACATATATTAAATGACCATTTTACCCTTATGAGATAAAATTACAATTGTATCCTTTAAATGCAATGTGGGGTATTACAAGAACCAATGGTGGAGTCAAGAATTTATCTTGGGGGGGGGGGAGAACTAAAATTATGATGATTAAATATTTATTTTTCTTTTTTACATACCATGTAATCTCCTATATATTTTAGTACAAAAAGATATTATAAACAAAATTTAAGATGCAATAAAGTATTTTATAGCCCAATAAATGTTTAACAAAAAGTGTCCATGCATATTGCTTGCATCATCATAAGTTTGTCCATGAATATTTTAAATATTAAAACTATGATGGGAAAGAATCACGGATTTTTCATTTTTAAAAGTCAATACCGATATATCTTTAACATGAGCGAGATCAAAGAAGTGTTTACATATTAAATCATCTTTATCAACAAATCTTAAAACAAGAGCCATTTGTTTTCTCTTAAACTCATTACATGCCTCGTCAACAATAATGCAAGATTTGAAATCCTCAATATCTTCATGAATATTACTCTGCATGATTATGTATTATATGAAAAAAAAACCTAGGCATTTGACACCCTCAATGGCTTTGGTAGGCTTCATTTTTGTTAGTGATTCGATGAGTTTAAATATTGTAGATGAAACCAAATGGACAAAGGACCCCCCTCCTCCAATAGTAGATTTTACTAGTTCTGTAAATGAGTCTAGCTAATCCAAGGTAAATAGGTTTTGAGAGATGAACCAAACTTAAACTTGGCTTCTTAAGAATTTGGCAAGATTAGAGCCAGGCTCAGGCTCAACTCAACTCAACATTATTCACTTCAGCCCAAATTGTAAGATGAAGCTACATAAGTCAAATTTGCAACCTCATCTAAAATCACTAAAATTAAAAAGAAACTTGGTATTAAGGTTTACTAAATTAATTTTTTAATTATATTAAATACAATTATCCAATTAATTCAAGCTTAAACTTAACCAAACCCATTATATTTCACCTTGTACTCGTTTAGTGCAATGAAAGCTGAGCTATGCAACGTGAGGAGCTCTTTTGGAAAAGCAGATACAATGGAGAGGCATACATGTACATACATATATAAACTTTGTAGGATTTTTGTTTTTTGTTTTTTTGTGTGGTTAAAAGGAGGATTGATTAATCTATATGCATTCATGCTTTTGATATCTTTTATCTTGTGATATGGATATCATTGTTGTTCTTACTTTTAATCATTTAATTATATATTTTTTTTTCTCAAAAATTGGAGAGTACAAAATATCCAAGAATGAATGATCTTTCAACTCAACAAATATTGGCTTTTGGAAAAATGTTTTGTACAGACGTGTCTCATGCACAAAGGGTAGGCGCATAGGGTTAACACTGTAAAAACAGTTTTTAAATGAAAATATAGATACCCATAATAATATTATGGGATGCATAGGATTAGAGCGGTAAAAGTATTCAAACAAGCATTTGATCTTCATTTAAAAGAGGCACCAAATTCAAAATCCTGGACAGAAGTTTTGCTCCCTTTTCTTAATGGTACATATATAGGTTAGTGTTTTTATCCAAAGTCTCGCCCCACGTGGCTTCACCATTGAGCAGAACCAAGCTAGCCGATTTGTATACAAGCCTTGCTTACTTACACACGCACGGGCTGATATCACCTGCGACACCCCCTATAGGACACTAGGGGGGAATCAATTCACTTTTTGGAGTTTTTTGATTCCCCCTCCTGAGTGTCCCATCAGTGGGTGTGGCGCAGACCCACTTAGAGGGGGGGTGTCGCAGGTGATTTCAGGCCTAGGTGGCGTGAAATCATCTACGCCACTCCCTCTGATGGGACACTTGGGGGGGGGGGGGGGAATTTAATTTAAGGAAACACTTAAAAGTGAGGAAGGTATCCAGCGAATGTAGTAGAGGCACCAAGTGAGGCTCAGCCCAAGAAAACATGTGCGGTAAAATCGGTTTTCTAGGTGATTCTTATATCGAACTTGACCTACTACTACAACCTACTCCCAAGTCCTAAATGAACATTTTAAATACAAGATTTCCAATATTTTTTAAAAGAAGCAAATTTAGTTTTAGACTGCGTTTGGCAGCCACCTGTAATGTAAAATTATTTCATCCAGGTGGCTGCCAAACAGCCATTTATTTTAAAATTTTCACTTTGAAACAGAAAACAAGATTTGCAAGTGAGATTTGAACATAATTACACATTTGAACTTCTTTTCTCCTTTCCAGTATCACAACTCAATTTCCAGAAAGGGGAGGAAATTCATTTGGCTTACAACATTTTTTTTTTTTAACGGAATTTCATATACACAACCAACAAAATATCTACCCCAGCAGTAAAAAAAAAAAAAAAACAAAAAATATATAAAGTTGGCTCAGCTCTGACTCTGATATTTTGATTCATCTAGAGCGGCTACCATCATCAAAAGAGGGGAGATAAAAAAAAAAAAAGGAAAATCTAACAGGAAGAAGATTCTGTAGATACAGTGGCAGACGAACTTCTTGGAGATGGTTCTTTGAAGATGACTGTAGGGAGAATACTCAATTTTCTCCTCTCATGCTCCTTAATTAGTTCTCCGGCGAACCATTCCAGCTTCTCTGAGTTGGTCTTCTCGATGATCTTCTTCCCTCGGAAGAGTATAGACTCTACATTCTTCTGTGTCAGCATCTCTTCCGCAATGTCCAATTCTGAATTTCCTTTCCCCGCCGATTTTGACTTTTTCGACATTGGGGATTTTCCGGCGTCAAATCCGGTTGCCTGAATTCGAACGTAGTTACTTGTCCTGTCATCACCGAATGCCATCGAGACAGCTTGATCCACCTATTAAACAAGAGGAGGAACGGAACAGACAAATAATTATAAAATAAAACCATAAATATACAAATAGTTAGTTATAAATGGCTCTTGGCTCTTCATCTTACCATATCAGAAGCCCCTTCTCCGGCAATCCTAACAAGCCCCGCCGACGATGGCGTCAGATTCCGGCCACCGGAATCTGACTCACCGTTCCCCAAAGACACTACCAATAAATCCTCTACCCCATCACAGAACGGGAACTCATGCTTGTTATTCAGAACGTGTGTGATTGCAGCGGCCGTCGGATTGTTCATCGCGACTCCACCGTCGACGGCCAAGATCCTGGTCCGCTGATCCACGGACCTCATCTCAACCGCCTTTACCACCGTAGGATCCACCGACGTGGCAATGCATACCTCCCTCATCTTGAAATCATAGCCGTCTGTTTCCAAAGCATCCGCGCGGGAAAAGAGGAACGGCGCCCGACTCGAGAGGTCGTAGCAGGGTATCAGAACCGGCTTCAGCGTGTCTTTCAGTGTGGATTCTCCGAAAGTCCGACGGAATAATCTCTCCGCCTTTGACGAACGGAATAGCCGACGGAACATACCGGACGGCGAGGAAGGGATGATTCTTCGGCGGTTCTCGACGAGGAATTGCAGTGCTTCCTCTGCCTTGAAGATCGGACGGCCGTATTTTCCCCGAGTGAAGAGAAGTGCCGCGAGGATTCCTCCAGTTCCGGAGCCGGCTGCGACGTCGAAGTAATCTGCGATCTGAGCGTCGGCATTGCCGGATTTTCTGATGAGACATGCCTCAAGATGCGCTAGGGATTTACCAGCGAGGATACCGTCGGTGGTGCCGCCGCCGTCGATGGAGAGAATTCGGACTTTTCCAGTGATAATTTTGCCAGATTTTGAGTCTCTAGAGAGATTTGGAACGGGGGTTTCGGGTTCCCTGGAAAGAAAAAGCTTGGGGTCGTCGTAACCGAAGAGGAATTTGGTTTCAAGGATAGAGAAGATCTCGTAGGTAAGCTTGTCGACATCAAAGCTGGAGTCAAGCACGGGGGCCACCGCCGCCATTGTTGCAGAAAAAGATAAGTGGAGATGAAGAAGAGATTCCTGGAGCAGATTTGGTTGTTCGAAGGAGAGAGACACTGAAATACCGAGAGAGGAGGAGAGAGGGGATGAGTGAGTGAGTGAGTAATGACGAAGAGATAATGCTCCTTCTCTTGCCTCTACTTATAAAAACAAGGGGGCATTTAATGAGGTGCGCACGATAAACGGGGATAGTGGCGATCAGAAGAACGTTCCTTTGCGTGACGATTAATCGGCGTTAAGATTTGCAACTTTAAATTTTTATACTTTATACTCACTCTTTTGACCAAACATTACCCTCTCTATTTTATTTGAAATACGGAGTAAAATATTAGAGTGATGCGTTTTGACTCCAGCTACCGACTGCCATTTTATGAAGTCATTTGACATCTACCAATTTACCATCTTGGTTTTTTTTTTTTTTTTTTTAGAGAAGACTAAAAAGTGTAAGTGATCCCTTGTAAACGTGTCACATATGTTTTGTATTTTGTGCTTTTTTTTTTATACTTTCTATTTGAATTTGAGATTTTTTTTTACACTTTTAACTCAAACACACCACGTGTCAGTCTATAACATGTTCACAGAGTCCCAAACAACATTCATTTTGTATTTTAAATTACTATAATACCCTCATTTTTCACCTTTTTTTTTTTTTTTTCAAAGGGAGGAGGGTGTTGAGTTAGAATCTTATCCTTTTCAGCAGTTTTGGAGAGGCCATAAGAGCAACTACTTGACTAAGCATGAACTCATCTACCTTATGGGCAGCAGCTTAGCTTCCTTACAAATACAAGAGGAGTTTATAGCTTCGTTATTTCCTTAATAATCCGGTTGCTATGTCAAGTTAGAAAAAAAAAAAAAAAAAAGTATCTTTGTACTTATCATTAACTTTGTGTGTTTCTATGTCTAAACGATTCCTCTAAGGCTTTAGAAATAAGATAGAAATGTAAGAATCCCGTAAGGATTCTACACCCTTTGTGGCTTCTTTAGCTTTAAAACTCTATAAATAGAATTATTGACATTTAGAATGGGTCTTACAACTGTTTTGAACCTCTAAGAAGAACAAAGAGCTCTAAAGAAAGTGTGGATATTTTGTAAACTAAGTTAGGTCATCGTTTTGTGTCTAGTTTAGCTATTAAGATATTCTACTTAATCTTATTTGATTTAAATCCTAGTATTTCATATGGTGATCATGGAAGAATGCTTGTTCATAATCTGATTTTTTAAAGAAAAATAATCAAAATTAAAATTTTTCAATGAATTAAAACTACAATTGGTATCAAAGCCTCCCATTGCAATCATTCAATATCATCTCATGTAAATCCTAGAATTTCATATGGTGATCATGGGAGAATGTTTTACTTAATCTTACTTGATTTATATCCTAGTATTTGGATAGTATTTTATATGGTATCTGCCTAAGTCTATTCATTGTATCAGAACCTCTTTATTGATTTAGTGATAGTATTTGATTCATTTCATTTGAACCATTGAACCCTCTTTGGGTCATATTGATTACTGAACTTTTGAAACATGATTGAATTGTTTGAGACCTTCCATTGGGTTGCAACAATAGAATACAATTTCTAAGACCTACCTTTAGGTCACAACAAGGGAAATGTTATATGAGACTTGTCATTGGGTCACAAAAATGGTAATGTATTCTAGGACCTACCCTTGGGTTGCAACAATGGATAATACAAGACCTTCCATTGGGTCGCAACAATGAAAAAACATTTGGGACCTGTCATTGGGTTGCAATAATGGTAAGTTTTAGATGACCACATAGATAATCTATATGAGACCTCCCATTAGGTTGCAATAATAGTGATTGATATTTGATTATTGTATTGACTCATTGAACTCCTTGAATAATGTTTTGAAACCTCTCATTGGGTCATAATAATGAGAAATAGAATGTTTATTGAATTTGAATCTTTAAACCCATTTGATTATTGATCAGACTTCATGTCTTATTGAACTCTTTCGAATATCATTTTGAGACATTCCATTGGATTACACCAATGTTCATTGCTATGTTATTGTCATTTTTACGTTCAATCTATTGAACCTCATTGAATATAGTTCTAGGACATTCCATTAGGTCACAACAATGGTAAATAACAATTAAACCTTTGAAATATTTTACAAGAAAATATGAATTAATGAAAATATATTGACTAAATCTACAAGTATATGAATCAAAAGGTGATGAAGCATTTGAATTGATATGATAAGTGAACAAACTAATTGATAAAAAAGATATGAACAATTATGAAAGTTGAATTATTCACTAACTTCAAAGTAGAAAGACATTGTGCTTGTTATGTTTATTGAGATATGTAGTCCTTATTAACTATGGTGTGTAGTATGATTATTTATACTTATTTGTTTTGATCATGGACTATTATGCTATTACCTGCATCACTTTTTATATTTATCTGAAGTAAGTACTACCCTTGTGCAAGTTATATCTTGTTATATTTTAGATATGGTTTGTATTTGTACTTATTGATCCTGTCAAGCTCACCCAAATTGGCATAGGTTCTGATGAGTAAAGCTGATTCGTTATGGAATAAGGGAAATTTAAGCATTGTTGAGATAGAGTAAAGGAAAGAGCAAGTGAGAACTTACATTTTGACTTTATGGACTTTATAACTTTTGTAAGAATGTAGAAAATTTGACATGATGGATTGGATGTAATAGTGTAGTATGGACACAAACTTATGCTTCTAATTGGAAGCATGTGAATATGGATTCCATTGTTTATGATTAGATTGTTATTTTTTTGCGTTAAATGAAGGTCAAAACCTTTATGGTTATATGGTTTTACATTTTCGCTATGACTAAAGAGAAAGAATAGTGGAACATGACATTAATAAGAAGTATTATATGAATATGGAGTATGATTGAAATGTCATGGTCCAAATCTGGGGCGCTTATGGATATTATCTGAGTCTGGCCTTGGGGCATTATGGCTTGGTATTAGAAAAGCCAAATTTGGATTTTGTGTAATACCCCATAAAGCATTTGAAGGGTAAAAATATAATTTAACATGTGTAAGGGTAAAATTATCTTGGACTAATCCCGAGATAATTTGAATACAAGACATATATCATTCAAAATCTCTAAGAGTGTGTGGACATCGGGGTTCAAGGGGAGAGCATCCCATGGGTTTTTTTTGTAACACCCTGCACCATGATGCACATATTATTGTATACATATCACACTTAGAATGCTAATACATGTCACATAAGTTTTGTACATACATAGGACTAATAAAATACACATATTGATTTGATCATTGATACAACTTTAGAAAGGCACCAATGAAAATATAGAAGGAATCTAAGAGTGAAACTTATACCTTTGGATAGACATGAAAGTCTAGATTCTTATACAATAAATGGAGAGCGAAACATACACCAAACGAAAAAAATAAAGGCAATTTATTAAGGAAGGAAAAGAAAAGGGTCAAGAACATGACAAAATTCTGAAGCTCTCCTAAACGAATAACACAACTTTGTAAGTCAATATATTTGAATCCTGTAGGAATCACCTTACAAATAATATATGCTTGGAAAGATCTATGAGTCTACTTTCCAATGCGACACACGGTAAGTGAATTAAAGTTTTCTAGAAGAAGTTATGACAAATTTTTTAAAAAGTGTTTATGTCATTTAGTATAGTATGAATTAATAGATTTAGAGGTAACTTTAAAAATATACCAATAAAATTATAGAACGAATTAGAGATCAACCCTTATGAATTTAGAAAACTCTTAAAGTCTAGTTTTCAACAAAAAAATGGTGAGCGAATTTGAGTTTTGTAGAGAAAGTTATAACCATTTTTCCACTGGGTGTATGTGCTGAAAAAAATTCTCATGAGATGATGTTATCAAAGTGAAAATTTCGTACAATTGTGATTTTTGCATAATTTTAAGGAATTTTTCACTAATGACCTACCTAAACATGAAATTAGGAATTAGGGTTGCTATTTAGGCTTTTAAAAACTTAAAAACTCATAAGAGAGATGATATTTTGAAGAAGTTTCGCAAGAGTAGTGATTTTGAAGAAAACAAGAAGAGAAAAGCTAGGTTTTGGAAGAGAAAAAGTTTGAAGAACACAATAAGGTTTAGAATCCATTTGTTTTAGCAACAAGAGGCAAGTAATCACATAAAGTTTACATATTTTGTTTTTTGTTTAGGATCTTAGAGCTTTGTTTGAAAATTTTAAAGGATTATTCATGTTCTAAGCCTTGTTTTCTTAGAAAATATGAAAAATTTAAAAGTTTTGTGAATGAAACAAGTAATTGCATAAAAATTATCAGATTTTGTTCTTTGTTTAGGTTCTTAGAGCTTTGTTCAAGTTTTAAAAATTGATTCTACATGTTTTAGGCCATGAATCCTTTAAAAATCTCTATGTTTTTGACTTAAAGGTATATAAGTTATAATCATTGCAAAGTTTTCCTCAAGAACTCTTCATGTTTGATCATGTTTTATTATTTAAGAGAGGATTATCAATTTTTTAGCTTATTTTGATTATGTTTAGAAGAAGAATATTCATATTTCCTAAAATTATGGTTAAGGATTAAAAGGCCTATATTATTCCATGAAAGTATAAGTATTGGTTATGATTAAACCTGATTTTAAAGAAGCACTATTCTTAGTTTGCGCTTAGATTGAGTTAAGCAATCCTTTGTTTTTGCAAGATAAACCAACCATCATTTTATGTGAGCCTTAATAAGACTATAAGTTTTGGAAAATGAAAATTTTGTTTTTCTTAAAGAAGTTAAGTTTATACAGGATCATGCATACATACATATAATGTCAAATTGTGAACTATGTCATGCTTAGTTATGAATTGTTTTGTTTAAAGACTTCTATAGAATGATATCATGAATAGTACAATATGTTAAATTTTGGTTTATAATAATATATGAGATTATTGTTATGGGTATGATAAAACATGTGATTATTTTGTATTAAAAAGTAAGCTTTAATAAAAAAAATATGATTCATAAAAAATTAGTGTAATTTGTATTTGAAGATGAGAAGAAAGTAAGGTGATTCATGAGAGCTATGAATGATTTAGAGACTTTAAATGTTATATTTGAAGAAGTTAGTGATTAAGAGACCCATTGTGGCTTATTATCTTAGAGATCCCTTGTAGATTATGTGTTTCAGAGATAGTAGTAATTAGACATGGACATCATAATGGTTATATATATTCAGAGACCCCCTCAGAGGTTTTGTATCTGAGATAGAGACCTCAAAGGTTTTGTACCTGAGACAGACCTACTCACAGGCTTTGTATGTGAGAACTACTCGGAGACCCCCTCAAAGGTTTTGTATCTGAGACAAAGGCGTACTCATAGGTTTTGTACAGAATCATTCAGAGACCCTCATAGAGGTTTTTGTATCTGAGACAAAGACCTACTAATAGGTTTTGTATGTGAGAACCATTTAGAGACCCCCTCAGAGGTTTTGTATCTAAGACAAAGACCTATTCATAGGTTTTGTATGTGAGAACCATTTAAAGACCCCCTCAGAGGTTTTGTATTTGAGACAAAGACCTACTCACAGGTTTTGTATGTGAGATAACTACTATGTACTGAAAGTATTTAAAATGTAGAAATGTATGTTTTAAGAAGTACATTAGAGATTGTAGATGAGTGGATTAGATGATTATGTTAAGAGACCATTAGATGGTTAAGAACAAGTGAAATTTAGTGTTTTAAAGATCCTAGGAGGATTATAGATGAAAGAAGTGTTTGAACTTTAGAAGTTCCATAAGTAAAGTTGGTCTAGGAATGATAAATTTGTGTGATAAGTATAAGTATAAATTTATATTTGTATAAGCAAGAGCATAAGATAAGAATAAAGATAAATAAGATAAGTTTTGATTATAAAAGTTATTGCATAAGAAAATGTGAATTTGAATAAAGAATTTTCAACATGTTATAAAAAATCTCAGTTAGTTATATTTTCAGTAAAGTAACTAAAGTTTATTTTAAAAATATTTGTGCTAAGCATTGACTCATATTCTGTTGTAGCCTTTATGTTATTACCTACGAGCTATGAACTCACTCATCCATAATGTTTTCTTTTTCTAGATTAGCTCTATATATATTATTAGCAAGTGAGTCCATAGAGCACTATAAGACATAACATAATATAAAGAGAAGATGGATTAGAAGATTTACTTTTGTTCTTTATTTCATTTATATGTTCATATGTTTTATTTCATTTTATATTTATAGACTCATGATAGGGATTTATATGTTTAGGAGAGATTAATTTCAGACTTGATTATGAAAAGTTAATTGAAAGGGTTTTATTTTAAATGTTTAGTTTCCTTCTATTATGGTGTTAATGATTTAGAAGTTAGATTCTACTGCACATGGTAATGGTTTGAATTAGAAGTTTATTTTCCTCTACATTTATGGAAGGTACTATTTGATCTAATCAAATGCAAGAATTTAATGGTAAAGAAAAAAAATCTTAATGACCATTTTATAATATTCTGCTGCAAAAAGTCTTTAGTAAGAAGAGTGTTAAAGATATTAACACCTCAGAGTCTAATCTAGTGATGAGATTTTGGGGCGTTACAACCCACCTCACCAAGAATATGGTGCAGACTGTAAAACCCACTTCATTAGGTATATGGTGTGAATTGTTCTGACCCTTCTAATCGGAGGATAAATGGTGTGAACTATTATATATACTAGCTTGATAGCAAATATATGTTCTATTTTGTTTTATATATTGTTCCATTATGACTATGATATGATATATGTTATGATATATTCTATTCCATTCTATTTTAGTTAAAAGTCTATGTTTAGTATTGTTTCCATTTTGTACATGTAACTATAATTTCTATAAAATGTCTAGTATTCTAAAAGATTGATGTATGAACTGCATTGCTCTTCATATTGATTATTAAATATGAAAGTAATTTTTTCATTTCTAAAATTGTTCTAAGTCTTGATCTAATGTTTTCTTAGTTTATTGTTTTCTTATTGAGTTTGTCAAGTTTACTCAAATTTAACACCATAGATGATGAGGATATCACAGAGTAGAGGTTCTAGATAGAAAAATCGAGAGTCTAGAAGCATGTTATTTCAGTTATTTTGTTTAAAGAATTTATTTATTTCAGTTTAGTTATTTTAGTTTAATTTTCAAAGGTTGTAATAAGTTAGGGATTTTAATATTTGATTATCAGATGATAGTTTAGATTATGTCAGACTATTGGTTTAATTTAATGGGAATGTTAGGCTATGTTTATGGATTATTTACAAGATTATTGTTTAAAGAATATGAAATTTTTATGCAAGTTAGACTTGTGAGAATGTGAATGGTTATGTGATTGATGTATTCTTCTACTGCATGTGAATGAAAAAGAAAAGCAAAAAAATTATACAAGTTATAAATGAATGAATAAAAAGTGTAGTGTTAATGTCATGTGCCAGAATACATGGCCCTATTGGTGTGGGTTTCAGGGCACAAAAATCTATTATCTCGTAGATGTCGGTATATATTAGGTTTAACACATTCAGTGATCTCTACACACTCTTGAATGATGTGCGTGTGACTTTGCACTTACTGCATACGATGCATTTCTCATTATTTGTACCAACGAGATTATTAATAAATTCTATATTGAACATGTGTTTGACCTTGTTCTAATGAACATGACCTAGCCTATTATGCCACAACTCACAAGACTCAATCAAGTAAGCAAAAGTAGAAGGCATTCCATTCATAACATTAAGTTTGAATATCCTAAAGTTGGCAAACCTTTGCCTAAAAACATTTTATTCTTAGTGAGTACAAACTTATCAGACTTGAACACTAGCTTGAAGCCATGCTTGTTAAGCAGCGATTTAAATACGAGATTCTTCTTGATGTCAAGGACATGCATGACTTCTCTAAGGGTAACAATCTTCCTAGAGGTAAACCACAGTTCCACTATGCCTTTTTTGATGATCTAGGAGAAAAATGAATTCCCTATAAACATGTTCATACCTTTTTCCACTAGTTGATAGGTATTAAACATTATTCGATTGCTATAAATGTGCCTAGTGGCATCGGTGTTGATCCACCAATTCGTCTCCTCTTAAGCTCAATGTCCTCAGTTTCGTGTATGAGCTAGGTCTTATAGTCTTGCAAAAATGGAGGCAATATGTAAATTAGTACATTGACATGAAACATAGGGTCTAGAACCATCCCTGCAGCTGTTATTACATCAACAATCTTCTAAAAATCTTTGGCTTGTTCAAGAACAGACTTACTATCTACCATCTTGAATTCTCTGTAGTTTTGAATGTGCAATTTCTTGCTCCCAATAGCTTCACCTTTGTAGACCTTAATCACAACTTCCCACGACTCTTTGGCAGTGTTGCAAACCTTTGATTATCTAAAGTTACTCAAATTGTAAAATAAACAAAATTACATAAATATAAAAAAGAAGGGAAAATGACACATTGACTCTTTTATTGATAAGAATATGATTTACAAGTTTTGCTTTAAACATAAACTAAAATCCACACCTTACCTGGCCACGAGCTTCTTCAATATCCAAGCTTTTGTAATGTCTTCCTCAAAGCTTTTTGCAAATGTGTATGAACTCGTTGCCTTCTTGAAAGAGAGATGCTTGCTAGTTTGTAGACTTAAAAAAGATTGAGAAGATGAAGACCTTTCCTTGGATTGGAGAGAAAAAGCTTCCAAGCAATATGAAAAATATGGGAGAGTCAAAGAGTACTAATTTCAGTCTCTTTGAAGGTATATGTAGATGAAGAACAAGCTGAGTTAGAGTTCATATGAGAGACAACTTCCTCATTGCATGGAGAGTCCTTCTTGTAGTGAGAATGTATTTTCCCTATTTCTTGTACACATTGTGCTTCTTCTATGTGAGATTGCACCCTAATTAGTTTCTTGGGTGCTCAAGGAGTTTGTGGATGTTGGGGTTATGTAGAACAACCACCATTAGAGGAGTTGGAATTGATCTCCAACTTCTAGGTCAATGGTGTGCAAATGTTGGATTTTCTCCTCATTTGTGAGCCCTTGACTTGGTCACGAATGAGTATATATAAAGACTCATTCGCAGGAGTCATTGTGGCGGCAAATGAGATGTTTAATATTCATTTTCAGCATGCTCATTTGTGCGTAAATGGGCTTAAACGTTTTAATCTCCCAAAATGGATTTCAACAACTGTTTGAAAAGACAATGTTCCATTATTCTTTTATAACACTCTTTTTGTGTGATATTACCTTTGATTTTAATATTCTTAAAATTTGAGGGTAGAGTAAGCTTTGATTTTGGTATATTTAGAAATATCTCAATTAAAAAAAACATCTACATGACATTGTACACATATATGTATGTGCACATGAACAAATGAAGGTTACCACTATGGAAGAGTAACCAAGTTAGTAACTGGCTAAAGTAGGATGGTCAAATTACAATAAATAAAAATAATAATTTATTGGAAATTATGTTTTTACTGTTTATATTATGAATGTCACATTACATTAGATCAAATATAGCTTTATTATAGGTACACTTATAAACTTAATTTCATGCATGAGAATATTGTTAACCAAGTACATGAATACTTGAAGAAAACTATGCATTGATCTATTGGAAGTCCTTTTATTATGGAAAAATATATTGATGTTAATGATGTTATTTTGATATTTGCTTCTTATAGAGAATGGGTGTATATCCTCAGTGACACCATTGTATTTTGAGATTTCAAGAAATTGAGGAATTGGAGTTTATAGCTTTAGTAGTTGTTGTTATTTTGGTTTAGGAACTTATAACATGAATTTTATGGCCTAAACCATTACATGAAATATATATTTGCATTATAATAGTGAAGCTATACACTCATAGGCATATAATGGTAAGTGAAATAGTAAACTCAGACAATTGGTCTAAGGGACTTATTAATTAAGTATGTTTTGATCAAAAGGAAATTTAAATAATCCTTTTAAGGATCTTGCAAGAAAATATCTAGAGGTTGTCTAGGGGGATGGGAAAGCCTTTAAATTAAGACAACTATGGTGGGAACCCAACCTATATTCAAGTTCAACTGGAAAAACAAGCCATAGAAGTCAATGGTATGCACTAAATAGAGAGATATCTCTAATCCATGCATAGTTAATGCTTGTCTGCATGTAGAAAGTAGGTGAGTATAGGTACTCTTAATAGGTCTATATCTGTATAGAGAAGTGTAAGTTATGTAAATACATTTTAGATACACTCATTTATGTGAGTGTAAAAGTGAGGTTGTTTCCTATAAAACTTTAGGCTTAGTCTACTAAAACACTTACTAAATAGGATAATAGCACAAGGCCGTAAAAGTATTGGCTATGCTTGAACACTAGTAATGTGAATTGTGTGTTCAATATGTCTGGTTTAGTCGAAATGGGATCATTAGTTCAAAACTACGATTACTAGGCAGCTCAACAAACCTCGATGTATTTGGACTAAGTGAAAGTTCATGACTATGTACACCTTCATCTATGCATAATTTGTCGTCTACCCAGAAATGTATACAAGTTCATTTGATGTACCATTCTTTCTAAACTTTCAAAATAGTGGCGGATTGTTGGATATTTTCAAGTTTATAAACATGGGGAAGTGTGCACAGATGCAAGAGGTGTCTAGAGACACTTGTTTGTGTTTATTCATACCTGTCAGCACCCAAATTTTGACTCGGATCTATATAGGGAGTCAGATGGTTTCATTACAGCATGGGATAAGACTTAAGTCTAGACACCCCTGAACTTTGAATAGGCAGGCATTCTCAACAGACATTCTGATTGCAAACACGATGAAAAGACTCTAAATCATCAACATCTTGAATTTTCCAACCTTCATAAGCCGTCCCACATTGAAACATTGAAAGGTTGGTAAATTATCATTTTACCCTCACACCTCTAGAAGCCCAAATCAGACCCAATCAAACTCTATTTTTCAACTTCTCTACATCAATAAAGACATCTTGAATTTACCAACCTTCATAAGCCTTCCCACATTAAAGGATCGAAAGGTTGACAAATTAACATTTTACCCCTACACCCCCAAAAGCCCAAATCAATCCCAATCAAACTCCACTTTTCAACTTCTCTACATCAACAAAGACCTTTTGAATTTACCAAACCTTCATAAGCCTTCCCACATTGAAACATTGAAAGGCTGGCAAATCACCATTTAACCTCTATACCTTCAGAAGCCCAAATCATACCCAATTAAATCCCACTTTTCAACTTCTCTACATTAACAAAGACATCTTAAATTTACCAAACTTCATAAGCCTTCCCACATAGAAGCATCAAACGGCTAGCAAATTACCATTCTACCCCTGTACCCTTTAAAGGCCAAATCAACCCTATTTGAACCCATTTTCCACACAACTCCCCAAAATACTCTCTAAAAAGAAGGCATCTAGGTCTTAGAAACTTTCATCAGGCCTCCAGCATCAAAAGCCCAAAAGGATGGCAAATGACCATTTTGCCCCTACACCTCTAAAAAACTCAAACCATAGACAATGGAGTTGATTTTTTCTAAGATTCTCTAAATATCATCAACATTCCCATATTGGGGTACAAACGAGTAATAAAATTACCAATTTACCCCCACATCCTCAAAATACATCATTTTCCCTTAAAATCGAACCTTTGGAAAAATCCTGAAGGTTCGATACAAGTCAGAAAACTCAGCCAGTCAGTGGCCATACCCTCATAAGCCCTAAATATTTCCAAGAAAACCCCAGAGAGCACAATGCCCCACCTAATTACCCTAATTTGTCTCTAGAATATAGCAAATGCACCTGAATCAGTCACGGACACTTGGTGAACCCCCGAAACTCTCCGAATTCCAAATCCATCAAGGTCAGGCTCATTTTCTTCATTTTTTTGAGATATTCAATAAATGCCCTAATGGAGAAACCCTTCCTCCAGCACTGCACCACTTATCAACTCAATTCTTCGCCAACGCAAGGCATATTTTTTTATCAGGTGACCCTCCTTCAGAAATCCCCTTGAAATTCATCAAGGATTAGATTCTCTGCCTGTCAGGCCCCAAAGAATTGTAACTCCAAGACCTAAACAACCATGGTTATATTCACACTCTATTCAAACCTAGAAAAAAATAGTCACAGGTCAAAGCATTATTCGTCATGGGACAATTCAGGGTTTGAAGCATAACTTTCAGTTCAAGTATCTGATTCATACACAGTCAGAGCCTATGACTCACAAATCTCAAGGGCTATCATTCATATCAAGATTTCAAGAATCAATTTTACCTTCTTACCCTTCTTTCATTGAAACAGGCCAATACGGGTACATTCAGAGCCCATTTTCACCCACTTACCCATATCAGATTTTGATTTCATCAACTTCATTGCTACTGGAATGTCTGAGAGGTGTGAAAAACCTATAAAATTTAAAAAGCTGGGAGTTGTAGATCCCAAAACGTAGACCCCGACAGTAAAGGGGTAAAATGGGGATAAAATATCTTAATTTCTACATAAAATACCCCTAAACTTTTTTGTAAACCTACACCCTCCATTAAGAATATTATAAATGGAGGGTGGGCATTTAACGACCATTTTTCTCAACCCTACACCCCTCCCCATGGACCCCACACCTTTCCTCACACCCTCTCCCCACATGACATGTGGCATGAGGACCCACCATGCTCTCCTTTATCCATACACCCCTCTCC
>JAOXJP010251904.1:0-21902 GCA_025762735.1 Platanus orientalis
CATCTAACCGTAAGAGGTATAGAGATGTAGCCAAAACTTGGGCTTCAAAAACCAACTTCAATTCATAAATTTTCTTTAACTAGTTGTACAAGAGGTTTTTATAACGTATTTATACTAAAAAAAATAAAATTTGATAAAAAATAACAAAAATACCCTTCCCTTGTATGGTCTGAAAGTCCAAAAATGATCCTAGAGGGGGTGAATAGGATAACTCAAAATTTTCAATTCTTTTTGTTAATTTTCAATCACCCTTTTACTTAATTTTTTTAATCTTATTTATTTGCAATAGAAGTCTTTTAATCAACAAATTACTTGTCTATAAATCAATCATTGACCACAAGGCTCCATCATGCACTATAGTGTTACCTATAGTAGAGCGGGAGAAAGATTGATAAGTTCCCTATGATTAATTCGTTTAGCCATTTTAATCTTAAGTATTAATGTGCACAATTGTAATGAATGGAATGAATTGCTTGATACAGTAAATGCAAGTAATCAACACAATCAACAAGTACACAACACAGAGATTTTATAGTGATTCGACACAACGGCCTACATCCACTTTCAAAAGCTCACAATCGAGGTATATAATTTTATTAATATTGAAACAGTACAATCAATGCCAAAATTTAATAAAGCCTAACTACTTGCAATACATGCCAATCTACACTCGGTGTCTCTAGCGAGTGTGGTGTAAGCTTTCGGTGTCTCCGACGGAAGTGCCAAGTCTACACTATCGGTGTCTCTGGAGATAGTGTTGGGTCTATTCCCGATGTCTCTGGCGGGAATATTCACAAATATAAATATGAAATTGAATTTAAATCAAAGCATAAGCTTACCTTTTTGAAGGTTAATGTAGCATTTACCATAATTTGGGAATGCTCCTTCTTAAGCAAAATAAGTCTTTTGAATCCCACATGAGTTTCCCTTTGGACAATTCTTGAATTCTGCCTCTTAAAGTTTTGCCTTAACAAGGATAGAAGGGGGACTTTGATTGGTCTATATCCTATTTAGGTATAAGGATTGATGAGTACAAGATTGGAGAAATAAATCTCTCTCAAGAACACCGAAGTTTAGAGCAAAAATATTCAACGTGATTCCAAACCAATTACTTTGCTCTTTGACACTTATCCTTTTTTATAATAAACCTAAAATCATAGTGTCCATAGGATAAGAACATCCTCTAATGGACAAATCATGTCCACCATTAATTTGATTCAAAATTTGAAGTTGTCAATCTAGTCTGAGCATTTCTAACACTTTGGATTGATCCTAGTGCTCAGTTTTCAGCAAAAACAGCACCCAAGAATCCTTGGTTAGATATTGGATCTATCCAAATAGTTTTGATCCAACTATGGGCCTTAGATTGATCCAAAGTCTCTGTAATCTCAAAAAAAAAATACCTGGAAAGGCCATAGAGACTTTGGGATTGCTCCTCTAAGGTTTGGGAAGGTCCGTAGACCTTTGAAAACGTTTTGTTATGCCTTTGATTCACTATGGCCATGCCACCTTACCTGATTTACTTATTATGAGCTCAACATGAAGTGTGAATCCTTCAGAATGATTTTCAAGTTCTCGGTTGGCTTTCTTTGAGTTGGTTCTCCACACTTTGAGGTAGTTCTTCATGCTTGGGTCAGTTCTTCATAGAGTTCAAACCAGACAACCTTCTAGACTCTAACATGACTTTTCGTATATCATAGTCTATACAATACTTGTATTTTACAGTTTAAGAATTTACAACTTTACATTAACATGGTCAACCGAAAAAGAAATCTAAATTTTTTTTGAAGAATATAAAAACACTCCTAAATTTCTTCTAAAATAATTCTAGTTCTCTACCAACTTTCAAACTTGGATTTAATGACCTTGTTACATTAAATCCACTACTAAAACCTTCCTAAAACATAAAGAAAATATTAAAATAAAGCCTAAAAACTATGGGCGACAACTCTCACTTGGTTCTCTTCAAAAACCTTAGTTTTTGCTTCCATAAAAGGCTTGTACTTCTCCATCCATTGAAGAGCTTCCTCTTTCGGTACACTCAGACATTTGGCATAGACTATCAGGAGACATTTGTCTCGGTAGCCAAATGAATTTAGTAAGGGTGCTCATCTCTCTTGCAGTAAATCAAAACTGGCCACTCTTTCAATGTGATGTAAAAAAATGCTTTCCTATACAGAGACTTAGAGGAAGAAGTATATATGACCACTCCATCAAGTTTTCGTATGATGTATGCTGAAGGGAAGGTCTATAAGTTGAAGAAGGCATTATATGGTCTGAAGCAATCCCCACATGCATGGTTTGAGAGATTTAGATCAGTCATGTTGAAATCTGGATATAAGCAAGCTCAGGCCGATCACACTTTGTTTGTCAAGAGATAGGGTTCTCAAGTGATAGCTTTAATAGTTTATGTTGATGACATAATTGTTAAGGAAATGATGTTTCTGAATTGGTATGATTGAAACACAGTTTAGAGAAAGAGTTTGAGATTAAGGATCTTAGATCTCTACAATACTTTCTTGGAATTAAAGTGGCCAACCTTATACTACACCAATTGAGGTGAATCATCGATTAAAAGAAGATGATAGTGAGAAGCTCGTTGGTGTAGGGAGATTTCAAAGATTGGTGGGGCGCCTCATATACTTATCTCTTACTCATCCAAACATCACATATACTGTAAATGTTATTAGCCCATTCATTCATACACCAACTCAAGATCATATGGAGGCTGCATACCGGATCTTTAGATACTTAAAAGGGTTATCCAGGAATGGGTCTCTTATATAAGAGACGTGGTCATTATCATGTTGAGATTTATACTAATGCTGATTGGGTTGGTTCACTCACAGATCATTGGTCTAGATCTGGATATTGCTCTCTTGTTGGAGGGAACTTGGTTACTTAGAGAAGCAAGAAGCAATCTATGGTCGCAGATCAAGTTTTGAAGCAGAATCCAGGTCTATGGTTCATGGAATTTGTGAATCATTGTGGTTGAAAATGATGCTATCTGAAGTAGAATTTCACATCTAGGGACATATGAGTCTTTATTATCATAACAAAGCCACCATTAGTATTACACATGATCTTGTGCAACATGATCGAACTAAGCATGTAGAGGTTGATCATCACTTTATCAAGGACCATCTCAAGAAGGAAAATATTTGTACCCCCTTTATCCAAACTCATGATCAGCTAGTTGACATCTTTACTAAGGGTTTGAGTGGATCACAGTTCATGTTTATAGTTACCAAGTTGGGAATGCTCAATATTTATTCTCCAGCTTTAGGGGGAGTGAATGAATGTATGTCTTAAGGATATTTATGTCATACTATAATATGTGTATAGACCATTATGTTGGTGTACAACCTTTTATGAATAAATACCCTTATGTATGGAGAGACAATAGCTCTCATACGATTAACCCCAAATTTTCTCATTTTCTTCTCTCTTTCTCCTCTTCTTCTTTACTTTTTCCTCTCTATTTTCTCCATTACTGAGCTTGCAGGTCTTCAAGTGATCTTTCACTATCACAATGCTTAGTACCACTCTAATGGTGGTCATCTTCACAATCGGAGAAAATATTCTAGAGTAGTTAATTCATTTCCTTTGTTGACACCCCTTCACAACTAGTTTGACCTTATATTTTTTGCTTTCATCATGCTCTTTCTTTAACCTATACACCTATTTGTTATCTAGTGTCATCTTCCCTTCGGTAGTGGAATTAAGTCCCATGTCTGGTTTGTAATCAAGGACTTTATATCCTCATTCATGGTATGCTCCCACTTAGTTCTTTCATCAACCTCCAATGTTTTATCATATCATTCTAGTTTACCCCCATCTGTTAATAACAAATAGTACAATGAATGAGAGAATCTTTGAGTTAGCCTAAGTGTTCTTGAAGACCTTCTTGATTCTAGAGTAGGCTTTTGAGGCTCCATCAGTTGGTTTTCTTCTACCATCTCATTGTTTTTTCCTTAGTACTTCACCCTCAAAAACATCATCAAATTTCTTATTTCCTTAATGCTTTTCTGCCTTATTTTAATACATTGCCTTTTCATTGAATAACACATTTTATATTCTAATGATTTTCCTATTTTCATTATCCCAAAACTGGTACCTAAACTTATCAAAACCATATCCAATGAAAATGCATTTCTTCGACTTTGCATCTAGCTTATTTCTCTGATCAGCATTAATATGAACATAAGATATACAACCAAACACTTTAATATATGAAAGGCTTACCTCTTTTCTCATCCATGATTTTTTAGGCAGTCTACCATTTAATGGTATTGAAAGTCCTCTATTAATCAAGTAGGCAGTTGTGCTTACCGCATCCATCCAAAACTATTTGGGAAATCTTGCATGTAACCTTATGCTTCTGGTCCAATCTAGAATTGTCATATTCATTTACTCAACCACATTGATTTATTATGGTGTGTATGGTACTGTCTTCTCTCTTTTAATCCTATTCAAAGCACAAAACTTCTCGAATTCTTTACTACAATATTTCACTCCATTGTTAGACCTTAAGTATTTAAGCCTTAACCATGTTTCAACTAAAGCTATTAACTTCTTAAACATGTCAGACTTATGTTTTAGGAAATAAACCCATAGTTTTCTAGTCGTATCATCAATAAAAGTAACAAAGTAGTAAGAACCATAGTGAACATACCTGAGTTGATCCACGTATGTCAGTATGGACCACTTCTAACCTTTAAAGCTTTGGCATCCTTGTTACTTTAAAAAAACTGGCTTCTTCTATTTTCCTAAAATGGAGTGTTTAAAAAATTCCAAGTTTATTACCTTCAAACTTGGAAGTTTACCTTTGCTGTAAAGAATCTTCGTTCCTTTCTCGTGTCTGTCCCTAATCCTGTAATGCCATGTGTCTAGATTAACACCCATTTTAGCTACATCAATGGAGCCTTGTTTCCCAAACGGATAGAACGTACCTTCTTTCTTTCCCAAGCTATTACCAAGACACCTTTGGTTATTTTCTATGTGTCTCCTATGAAAGTATTTGTGTGTCCCAAACTTATGAGCTGGACAATGGAAATTAAATTTCTCTTCAAACTTGGTATATATCTTACACCACTCAACAACCATGTACCTTCATTAGATAGGTTTAACCGAACATCTCCCTTCCCAATTATGTTGCAAGACTTACGGTCTTCAAGATAGACTTTACCATAGTCTACTTGCACATAATTCTTAAGACATTGTTTGTTTTCCATGACATGAAGGGACGCACTAAAATCTAACACCCAAGACTCCAAGTTTTCATCAGGTGGAAGAATTAAAGAATCTTCAATAACATCATCTGCAATGTTTGTGGAAGCATTCTTCTCCTTGTTGTTGCTGCACTTATTCTTCTTCTATGTCCAACTATCCTTCTTGAGGTGTCCTTTCTTCTCACAATTCGAGTTTTCCACTTTTGAATTTTTTGACTTTCAATTTCCCCTAGATTTTGACCTCCCACGATCTTGCCCTCTTTTGGTAGTTTCCTCTCCCTTCCACATTCAATGTGCTCCCACTTAATGATATTTTTCCTATTGACTTTTTGTAAACTTTCTCACTAAGTATTACGCTCACCACATAATCAAACTTCATGGTGTCTGAACCTAAGGAATTACTCAATGCAATAACTAGGCCATCCTAACTCATCGGTAAAGAGGATAGGATCAACAAGGCTCTAACTTCATTATCGAAGTTAATGCTTATAGAGGTTAATTGACTCATGACTATATTGAAGTCGTTTAAATGTTCTGCAATGGTTCATCACTCAATCATCTTCATATGGAAGAATTTCTTCATTAAAAATACTTTATTTTATATGGATGGCTTCTCATACATCCACGCAAGGGCCATCATGAGATCTTCAATGGTTTTCTCTTTGGAAATATTGAAAGTAACTGATGAAGATAAAAAGATTCTCATCATACCTAGGGCCTTCTTATAGAGCATTTCCCAATCCTCATCTAACTCTTCTTAAGTTTCTTTATTTTCCCTCCAAGAGGTTGATAAAAATTTCTATGATATAGGAAATCTTCTATCCACATCTTCCATAGTGAAAATTGTATACTATTGAACTTCTTAACTCAGTGAAAAGTTCATACTATTGAACTTCTTAACTCAGTGAAAAGTTCATACTATTGAATTTCTTAACTCTAAACTTTGTGAGTTTTTTTTATTGTGCCACCATTCCTCCCACAAAAGTCAAAGTTTCTCACACTTCCTTAGCTTGTTGATACTGGCTTTTCAAACCTCAACCCTGATACTAGTTGTTGGGGGATTATGAAAAATTCTATCAGTCAACCAAATAAGATGAAAGTAATAATAATCAAAGAACAAAACAATCAAATTGCAAGCACACCACAAAACACAAGATTTATGTGGAAAACCCTAAGTTAGAGAAAAACTACGAAGCTGTAGAGAAAGCTTCACTATCTTTGGAAGAATACAAGTGTTCTCTCTCAATCTATCATAAACCATAAGATTTTTTACTCTCTTTCAAGATTATTCTAATCCTAAACAAAAATGAAGATATTATATATTATAGAGATCGAACTTGGCAATAGTCTCTCTCTTCCATAGACCTTTTATCTTCGTTCGCATATAAAATTCTATTGTCGGATTAGTCTAGAATGCCTTAGATCTGTCCAAGGTAAGGCTGAGCATGGGTTTGGGCTAGCTCGAACTCGACCCAGCCCAGCCCAAAATTTGGCCCAAAAGGCCTGGCCCAAGTTAGGCCCGATAAGGGCCGAGCCCGAGTTGATGGCCCGAACTTTATTATGGCTGGGATCGGGCCTAGCCCGAAGCCCAAATTTATATAATTAATATAAATATATATGTATACATGTATGTATACATATATATGTATACATACATTTATACATATATAAATAAATATACATATATACATGTATGTATATGTGTATGTGTGTGTGAAGAAAATGTTCTATGATAAAAAAAATATTTTTAGTGTATATGGTAAATTATAAGTTGACACGGATGTGTTGAGGGTTAAAAATGTCTAAAAAAGAGTTGAGATGAAAAAGTAGGTGTCAAAAAAGAAACATCAAAGATTGTGTTTTAAAAAAAATTAATGGGCCATGGGCTGGCCCGAGCCCGACCTGAAGCCTGATAAAATAACTAGGGCCGGGCTTGGGCCTAAAATTTCTAAAAACATTGGGCCCGAGCCCAGCCCAAGCCCGAAATTATTGTAGCAGGCCGAGCCTCGGGCTTACCTCGGCCCAGCTCGAGCTCGGCCCATGCACACCCCTAGTCTGAGGCTCATATCGGATTGGTCTGACCCAAAGTTGAATTGGTCCACCTACTTTCTGGTGTTCATTTTCTTCAGTCCCGATACTGCCTAGATCAGTCCACTTAATGTTGGATTGGTCCGGCTATGTTGGATCAGTCCAAGGGCCCTTTGGATCAATCCAAACTTTCAGTATCTTCTTCTTTGCTCTACCAATTGCATCAAGCTTCACACCAACAAGCATTCATAACTAAAAAGAAAGTCTTAATCCAACTCAACATGTGTATATAAAATCTCATAACCCACTAAGGTCAAGAATTTTAATGTTGGTGTAAGGGTACATTTCGTTCCCTAAGGAAATGAGAAATGTTTCACTTTCTTGTAATAACCATGTAAACTTTGAACACATTGCAAATTTAAAAAAAAAAAATTAGCCATGCAAATTTAGAAATTAAAATAGAAGCAAGACGCATACTTAAGTCCATAATACTATAACCTAGCATATTAAGGTTAAGGAATTAAGTAGGAAAAGTACATATGTATATATTTAAGGGACAAACTCAAATTCTTACATCTTATTACAAATAAAAATTAATGCTTTTGTAATCAAGATATTTAAATGCAGTTTAATCTACAGTTATTAAGATTACCTTAGTTCATATCCACATGGAGTTTGGAGTAACTCAAACCTTTCCTCCAGATTAGGGGATGTATATGTACTCATAACTAATTATACTAGAGCCCATTATTATTTTTCCAAGGATTGAAAAGTAGATAGTATTACGGATATTTTATTAATATGTAGGATAAAATATTACAAATTGAAGGGGCACTTGTGGCCTTACCTCAAACCCTACATAATAAAATGATGCTACAAAGCATTCCAATAAGTTAAACATTCAAATACAAGGTGATAACAACATAAGTACAAAACAGCTTGCTTGTCTTAACTAAACTAAACCTTATTACTTATGACAATTGATTAATAGGCCCTCTCCTCCTCTCCTTCTTGTTTTTCTCTAGGCTCTCTCCTAGTTGCTTATGTAAGAAGTCTTAGGAAATAAGAAAGTCCCCCAAATTAGGGTGAACCCATTCTATTTATAGATGGATAAAAGGCCTAGAGAGATTAGAAAGGGATTTTTGGATTTGTTTGTCCTCCTACAATCCAAGAGACTTGTAAGACACAATGGAGATTGTTGTTTTTGTTAAAGGGTACTCCTAGAAAGCCCCTTTTGTTGGAAAATTCTAAAATTTGTTTCATATCATTCTATGTAACACCTAGCATGTGATTATCATATAACCTAGCCCAAAATAACATGATCCTGGTCCTCAATTGGGAATCCAACCATAGGATAGGGGTTTGACAGTATGATAAACACATCTACAAGGTCCATTTAATCATTTGAGCATGATATCATGGTGATCCAAGTCTCTCAATGCACTTTTTATTCTATCTTGAACTTAAGAAAGGGTCGTTTGATTGAGGTGAATAGTATACATGTTGTAATACATAAAAGAGAAGATTTTTTTGGGCATTTTAACACTTTCAATAAGGAGGGTTGAGTACTTGAGGATATTGAAAATTGAATATTGGCATGGGAAATGCCCAATTCATGCCTAAGAAGTTTTAGGCCTTTTTGATTTAGGCCTAGTTTATGATATGATGAGTGTTCCTTGCACATAAACTTGCGAAGTTTTGGGTAACACAATACTTTCAAGCTGGGAAATTGTGTATCCCTTAAGGTTGAGAATACAATGTGGGCTTTAGTAGGGCCCAATCCATACCCAAAATGGGGTGAGGACTACCAAATCAAATTATAGTGCTGACAATTGGTCATAGAACTTTTCACTTTTATTGTGAATGTGTGATGGGGGAAACTTATTTAGAATCAAGATGATGATGACAACATACATTAAGAAGTCTCTAATAAGTTATAAAATATTGGAGAAGTTATGGTATAATCTGATAGTTCAATTAACACTATTTATAAAAATATTGATGGATTAGTGAAGAGAAACTCAAGTCCATGTTAGTAGGTTTTTCCACACAAGTTTGACAAAAATTGTTTGTTGCATGTTTGTTGGGATAAATCAAGAAAATAGATTTGTTGCACAATGGTGTAAGCAATCAAACTTCACGGAGGCAAAGGATATGAAGGTTTGCATTGAGTTTTCACTCAATGTGAAGATATGGGTTATCAAGGAACTAGAATATTGTCACATGAATATGGCTAAGTTCTTTCGAAGGGTGAAGGTAGGAGTACTCAAGTACTAATTTGGCATAGATATGAGGTAATATGGGATGAACATGTGTTTACTCAAGTGAAGGCACATGTGGCACAATCAATTTTGATATATAGAAGACCACCGTGGGGACAAAGGAAGAAATGAAAATAAAGTAGATGCCTTATCTAGAAGACGAAAGAACCCCAAGGTACTAGAGGGGTACAAGTAATGCAGTATGAGTGTTGATCCAGGAAATGACAATTTTGAGCAACAAATGAGGGATGTGTTAGGGATTAGATGTGGAAGCATTCAAGCCATGTAAGAAAACAAAATCTTTGATAGGAGAAAAGTGGCAATTGTGCCTTCATATGTTGTTTGTTTGAGATACGAGTGTGTACAAGATTTATGTAAAAATCCTTCCTTATCTTGGCAATAAGTTGGGTTATAGTATTCATATGGATGTGAGATTGATATCTATTAAGGGTGAGAAACAATGTCATAGCTGATCAAGTAGGCCTTAATAGTGAGACATTTATGACCAGGTTCTAGTGCTTGGCATTTTTAAACATTAGGTCAAGGTGGCCATAGCTTAGCTTTAGAACTCAACATGTTGAGCTCTAATTTAGGAGTTAATGGGAGGTTAGAAAACCTACATGCTGAAGAATGTGTTGATGGAGTGACAATTTTACTAATGGTTTGTACAGGTGAATGGGACTAGGATGCTGCTAGGTTTGGTATGCATGGGAATAATATTGGTGTGAGACAACATGAAAATCTTGAATGTCAAGACTAGGAGTAGAAAAAAGTATGTGATCTTGGATACAGTTCACTAAGGCTGAAGTTCTCAAAGTAAAACACACAAGAAGTGTAGGACAGTTTTTAACCTATAGTATAGTTGCGATCTTAGAGCATGATTGATTAGCATAGATTGAAACTTGGTCGAATATGTGAGGAGTTTACTAGAATGGGATAGTATGAGAAGCTTGCATGTTGTAGATTGAAGTGGGCTAGATTTGCACCATATTTTAACAAAAATATATTACTTATCTAAAATAAGAAAAGAAAAGTGGGTTAGTCTAGAGATAGTAGCTCACTAGGTTTTATGTCTCTAGAGGAGCAGTTGTGTTGCAACAAATTGCGGTGGGCTACAGGCTACACCTTGTAAGGTGTATGGTCGTGACTCTTAGAGGAGAGAACCATGACTTGATGGATAGAGTGGAAAAGGCCTAGTGTGTATGGCATTGAATGTAAGGAAAAAAAATAATGTTGCAATTTTGATATTTGATGAGATTGCTAATAGATATGAGATTTATGAAAATATTAGGCACATAAAGAAAAGAGGATAATGGAATGTTAGAAGAACTTTAACCTCACTCTTTCCAAAACTAGAAAAAGAGTACCAACAATTAGAACAAATATAGAATGAAGAAAATATAGAGTAGATGTCATGTGATCAAATGAACCAAAAATAATGAACCATTATGAAAATTTTGAAGGATTAGGACTCGTGTTTAAAGTAGATACATAAGCACCTGAATTAGTATAGGTAGTTGATGAAGAACCCTCTAATCGAGACATACATGATGAAGGCTCTCTAGCTCATCCTCAACATGGGTAATCATATTCTTTAAGTAGGTAGCAATTGGAGTTAATGTTGATATTTTTATGGTGATGGGAATAGAATAAAAGTGAAGTAATATGGAAATAATTTTTCTCAGTTGCGAATGAAAAATAGTCTTGAAACACAACTTAGTCGCCAAGTACAATTCAATCATGGGTGCAAAGTTCAATTGTGAGTCACTGTGTTAGTAATAGATCAATTGAATAGTCCCAAGCCATTGGTCAGTCATGGACTTCACTTTAACCATGATATGACAGTCAGTCGAGATCATCTTGTTCAGTCAAGATAGATGGGTTTAGTTGTGGTTCAATTCACAAGTCATGAAAATCTAGTTTTTTAATGATTCTTTGTCTTCTTCAAATTTAGGTTTTTGTTAATAGATTCATCTGAGAATAGAAGGTCTTGTTCTCACATTTCTTGAAGATGGTTGAGGCTTCCCAACAACATGCAAGGGATTGAGGCCAAGAAAACTCTGGGATACAATCTAGCTTGGATAAAACCCTTTTCTCTCTACAAATTTGCACTATTTGGCAGAGACGAATGAAACCTTGTTGTTTTCTTAAAGCCTAAGAAGTCACAGGTTCAATTTTGTAGAAACTCTGGCATCATAATGTTATTGTGAATGGTTTTCTTAAACACAGTTCACTCAAGAGATTAGGGTGAGTTCTCACAAAAAGAATACCATATCTCAAAAGGATGATACTTAAAACAATTAGGCGATGATAAAGAGTACAAATTCAAAAGAGCATTGGTTTCATGAACTCATGAATGCTCTCTTCTCAAGGAAGAGAGACAAGTTTAAGAACAACACAAGAAGAAAGAAAGATAGAGTGAGATGACGAAAATGATGTTCACAACATTTAACAAGTCCTCTTTCTTGTTCTTCTTCAGAGATTGTCTCTAGAAAACCCACAAGCAACTACTCCTCTTTGTTTTCATTCCTCATCTTTTTGTTGAAAAAACCCTAATCCTCATGTGTTCATGCACGTCCCAATTTATAGGGAGAGAGGGGTGTGAGTGGATACCCTAACCCACTCCCTCACATCTATGAGAGGGAGTAATGGGTTAGTCTCCATTCACCCTACTTCTCTTGTCTTATGACAGCTTTACTTCTATTTTAGAAATAGGGCAGTTACAAATCTCATCTATTTGAAAATAGTTTAACAAATGTTTCATGAGTGGAGATACCACTTGTTAAAGAAGTACTAGAAGATGAAGTTAGTTTACTAGTAATAGAGGACCCACCTTATTGAAACAAGGGGAGCAAGCAACTAGGTTCCAACATCCCCCCTTAGTATGTCTAGTCCAACCACACTGAATACTCTTTAGGTTCTCCTTGTCATCATGTCCACCTTGCACCAAAACTTCTTTCCTCCTCTACCTCCTTTTTGCAGTTTATCTATAAAATCAATGGATGCCTTTGATTAGATGAACTATTTTTCTATTGCAATGCATTTTTCTTGTTGTCCTTGCTCTCTTCTATGGCATAAATGTAATGCCCCGAAATCTCATCCCTATATAAGACTCCGGAGTGTTAATAATTTAAGATTCTTCTTAACTTTCTCTTACTCAAGACCCTTCGTAATGGAATAATGTAAAAGGGTTCTTAAATTTGTTTCATACTTAATCTTTGCATTTTCTTAGATCATTTATTGCCATCTACATACATAATAGAGTATGAATTTCTAACTAAAATTCATTACCATGTGCAATGGAATTTAACTTCTAAATTGTTAACATCATAGTGGAAGGAATCTAACCATTCATAATTAAAGCCTTTCAAGTAAACTCTTAATAACCAAATTTGAATTAAATCTCTCATAACCTCATAAATATAACATTCTCCAATGTGGTTCCATAATATAAACTGAAAAATAACAATTAATTAAACTAACATCAAATGTCTGAAATTAGTTAACAAATATATCCTCTAATAAGTCTTCATGCCTCGTCACATCATCATCATCTCCATGGTCTCACTCGCTAATGATATGCTACTCTGAAATACAATGTGGAAGGGTGAGTCCATGGTTCATAGGTAATAACATAAAGTATACAAAAGAACATGGATCAAGACTTAGGACAAATATATTCAAAAATATCAACATACTTTGTTAACATCATAAATAAACTAAGATTTTCTAAAAAATATTGAAAATTCGTTATGCAATTAAAATTTTTTTTATGCAAAGACCTTAAAGAATGAAAACATAACTTATTATTTGTCTTTATGCTTATCTTATGCTTTATTCATACAAAATAGAATTTTAAACCTATACTTATGACACCAAAATGTATCATATTCACATAAGACGTTACTTATGTATAAGGTTCTTATGTTGTTTCTCTATAAAACACCTTTAACTTTTTGTGATATTTAGGCAATTTCTAAAGTTTTAACATTCCTTTCACATGTAATCTTCCTAGGATCTTCAAAACATTAATGTTCATTTATTAAAACCTTGTAATGGTCTCCTAATATAATCATCTAAAATTTCTCATATTCAACTCATCTAGAGTCTCCAATTTACTTCTCAAAACAAAACACTATTAGGTTATCGAACTTTCACCACATAGGGTCTTTGAATTCTTACATACAAAACCTATGAGTAGGTCTCCAAATAATCTCACAATTAAAACCTGTGAGTAAGTCTCAAAAAATATAACCATTATGGGTGTCCATTATCTAATCATTAAGGTCTCTAAAACACATAACTCACAAGAGATCTCTAAACATATGATTAACAAGGGATCTCCAAAATAATAAACCACAATTATTAATTTTTTCAAATATAACCATCAAGGTATTTGAATCATTTACCATAAGGATCTTCGAACATTTATCATAACAAAAATCACATAATTATATAGTTTCTTAAAACTTCTAAATACAAATCACAAGGATTCTCTGAATTGAACTTCTTATCAGAACATACATCTAATAAATAAATAAATAAAAAGATCAGGTATCTTATTTTAATCATAGCAATAGTCTCATATACTACAATAAATCAAACTTGATATATTACACAATTTATCAAAAGTTAGACAAACTTAAGTTAATGAAAGTTTTATACAAAATTCTACATAACTAATTAAGCATGTCATATTTCACAAATTTGCATTATATGCATTGACACATGATTCTTTTCCAAATAAATTTATCTATTAAAAAATTTCTTTATTTTCAAAACTTATGATCTTATTTCATAAAACTCATACTAAACTCATGCTTGTACCGTATAACAGAATATAAAATTTCTTGACCCAATCTAAGTACTAACTAAGAATGTTTCTTCTTTAAAATCATAGTTAATCATATATAATACTTATGCTTGCATAGAATAATAAATGACTAATAATCTTTTAATAAAACTTAAAGAAAACACTAATGATCATCTTTTAAACACAATCCAAAAACATGACTAAACATGTTGCAATATTTTTTAACTTTGAAACAAGCTCATACATGAAGAAAACATGAGAAAACTTGCAGAATTTATAGATCATAAAACTCAAGAGCCAGAAATACTGACATTAGATCATAGAAACATGGAATATCAATTTTAAAACTTCGACTTTTTATCTAGGAGCTTCTAAGAACCTAAATAAAAGTAAACATATAACCCTTCACAACCACTAGTAGATTAAAATCCAATCCAATGGTTGAGAGAGTCGAAAACACTGATTTACATAAATCAGGCCTCTAACAATAGTGAATGATCACCACATATCAGTTTCTTTATGTCTATCTAAATTGCATCATCCAATAACAGAGAAAAAAAAGGGGTGGTAAACGTGCCTTTCAAAGAGTAGTACAACAACTTCAAATCTTAACCAAATCTCTTCAAATCATTTTTTATTATTTTCTTTAGAAATTTAATATGGCTAAACAAATATTAGATCAACTCATTAGAATAACCTTTTAGATCTCATCCATCCATTGGTTGAAATCTGGATTTTTCATCGGATTCAATGGCATATATAAAAGACAATTGAATCTTAATAAAAATTCTGAAAAAATAGTCAAAAATCTCATAAAAATATACTCCTATCATCAAGTATTTTCTTTAAGAGCCTGTACCAAAGCTATCCATACGGCTCTTGGATCATCCATACGGATCTTGACACCAGCAATATATATATATATATATATATATATATATATATATATATCCCCAAATGTTTTATGATGAAAAATCTCTTTAGTGTATATGGTGAATTATAAGCTGACACGTGTTATGTTGAGGACTAGAAATGTATAAGAAATTACTCAGTTGAAATAGTAGGTGTTTAAAAAGAGATACCAAATTCAAGAACACATCATGTGTCAATATCAATAGCATACCTACAGAGGTCTGTGTCTAGTGGCAAAGCTAGTAATTTATCTTTCGGCGGGGGAGGGGGGTGGAACTAAAACTATGATAATTAATTTTTTTTCCTTTTTACATGCTATATATTCTACTATATATAGTACAAAAAATACTATAAACACAATTTAAGATGCAATGAAGTATAACAAAAAGTGTCAATCAAATTTAGCAAATAGACAGTTAACAAAACTTTGGGGAGGTCAGCAGCATTTTACCGAAAGGAAAAAAATATAAAAAACGGCCAGCAGCAGTCTTTGTTCTTCTGTAACATAACAAACATGGTGGTCATTTCATCCATACCATAACGATAACAGTAATGGCAGGACTACATGTTCGACAGTTCGAATCATCTCTAGCCTGACTGAAAAAATATCACGCCAGTATCAAATCAACACATGACATGTTGTCTAAAAAGGGTATTTTAGTAAATTTATTTTGTATTACTCCAACACCCTTTGTAAGGAATTATGATTAGTACTAGCTTGATACGTCTCTGATAAATTGGAAATCATTGGAATCTGCATTATCGAAGGCAGTTTGGATCATCTAACGATGTCTAGCATCCATCAAGCATCTACAAAGGGCTGATGTGTGACCAAAACAAAAACCGATGATTTTTACCTTGGGTTGAGGACTTGAACCTTTTTTTTGCCACATGTCAGCCTTTAATGGAAGCTGGACATGGTTTCAATGGAGACAATACAGGTTTATCAAAGACCAGGGCCCTTCTAGTTGATTGACCTCGTGTTCATCTAACCCATCAGGCCACCTTGTTAACAAATAGCCACTTAACAAAAGAAATTTTTAAAGGGAAGGGATCTATTGCACACAAAACAGTAAGTTCCTCTGTGTCCCCATACACAAAAGGTGAGGTGTATAGGGTTGAAACTGTAAAACCAAGTTTTAAATGAAAAAATAGGTTCCCATAAAATTGGGATTTACAGGGTTAAACCCATTAAAAAGTGCTTAAATTATCTTCCTATTTAAAAGAAGCAGCAAATTAAAAAAACTATTATAGGTCAACCTGTGGTGTGGGGACACTGTGGAACATACTGCTTTGATCCTCTTCCCCTTTTAAATGTGCCCCCCCCCCCCCCAACCCCCACCTTGGCTCCGCCACAAATATTATAAAATACATGTATGTCCCTGTAAACAGGGTGACTGCTTGTTGGGAAGTTTACTTGTGCCTTCTAATAATGCATTGAATAGCTCGGTGTAGCACACCTTAACAATAACCTTGTAAGCCGTTCAAACAGTTGCCACTTGTGACTCATCTTTCTTATTCATGTCATGGAAAGATAATGTGTTAAATTTATCATGAACTGAATGCTCTTTGTCACTGGTACATTCTTTAGTAACTAATGCAACATTCAGAAGATCATCCATTAGAGGTAAAGTGGACCTCCATTGCTTTTTCTTTCTCTTTCTTCCTACTAGCGAAGGCACAACTACTCAGAAATCTAATGTTTCATGCATGCAACATTCTAAGTCCCCCTAAGCCACGTCGAAGGAAAAAAGAAAGGAGACTTTTCTTCTCAAGTATCCTGAATCTTGAACAGGGCACAGTTATACCTTGTTTGATATATCTGGTGTTTTTTGGTTGTTTGTTTACAATTGTTCTATTGACATTCATATTACCTTGCAGATAATTCCTTGTATATCAATTGTGGAGGCAATGAAAATCTTTCCATCAATGGCAGTATTTATGAAGCTGATTCGCAAGTAAATGGAGTATCTTCTGTATATGCAAATTCCAAGGGAAACTGGGCATATAGTAGTACAGGGGACTTCCTCGGATTAGATAGGCTTCCAAACTACACAATAAATGATACATGTGGGATTGCTAAGACCGACGCAACATTATATATGACGGCACGCCTTTCTCCTCTTTCCCTTAAGTACTATGGTCTTTGTTTGGTTAATGGAAAATACAAAGTGAAACTTCATTTTGCTGAAATAGTATTCACAGAGCTCCTAGACTATAGGAAGGAAGGAGATCGTGTGTTCGATGTGTTTATTCAGGTAATGGATCAATTAACTTTGATAGGTTTTCAGTTTGTTGCTGCCTCTATCTTTAAACTTCTTATTACAGGGTAAGAATGTGCTAAAAGATTTCAATATCAAAAAGGAAGCCGGCGGCCCAAGAAAAGCAATTGTTAAAACCTTCGAATCCATGGTAATAGATCACCGTTTGGAGATCCATTTCTATTGGGCTGGCAAAGGCTCTGTATACATCCCCCCAGGACTTTATGGTCCTCTTATATCTGCTATTTCAGTGACCCCTGGTAAAATTACTGTCTTTGCTTCACATTTATTCTATTACTATATATGTTGCAATATACCTTTCCCATTGAAATTCTCTCTTATTCTTACACTTGTGATCTAATCCATCAATTGCATTCAGTGCTAAAAGGACCAGGCGTGAAGTATTCTGTAGCAAGTATGGCTGGGATTGTAGGATCTGCAATCTTTTTAATCGCTTTGGTTTTCATTTTGCTTTGGAAAATTGGCTGGCTAGGACGAAGAAAGCATGACGAAGGTGAGATTCAATATATCTTTATCTCCATAATTTATGAATTTCATGCAAAGAGATCTACACATTTCTGCTTGCAGTGTTGGGCTGCTTAATTTCCATCACTGATGAATTCTTTTTTGAAACAGAACTCAAGGGAGTTGAGCTATTCCCAGTTGGAATTTTTTACTTTCAGCAGATAAAAGCTGCTACTCAAAATTTCAACTCTGTGAACAAGATTGGTGAAGGAGGTTTTGGGCCAGTGTACAAGGTTCTAACTTTTTTGTTTTTGTCTTATAGGATACAAGGTTTTACTTATCTTGGGTTAGTTTTCTTTCATTTCCATTATTTTCCATCCGCATCCTTATGATATATTGTGGATTGCCACATCACATGAATGCAGGGTATACTACCGAATGGTATGGCAATAGCAGTGAAGCAACTTTCGCCAAAATCAAAACAAGGAATCCATGAATTTGTAAATGAAGTTGGCACTATTTCTGCCTTGAAACACCCAAATCTTGTTAGATTGCTTGGATGTTGTGCCGAAGACAACCAGCTCCTGCTAGTGTATGAGTATATGGAGAACAATTCCCTACAATATGCTCTATTTGGTAATACTGAAAAAGCTCTTCTATGACTACGTTTATGAGAACCTAATTTACTATTGTGTAGAATTATAATTTTCAAAGATGGGTGATCAGGTCCTGAGGAAATAAAGTCGAGACTTAATTGGTCAACGAGATTTAAGATTTGCCTTGGCATAGCAAAGGGTCTTGCATTTAACCATGAAGAATCAAAATTAAAACTTGTCCACAGGGATATTAAACCCACAAATATTCTACTTGATAAAGATCTCAATGCAAAGATATCTGATTTTGGACTTGCAAAGCTTGACGAAGGAGAAAGCATGAGCATCATCACCAAAATAGCAGGAACAATGTAAAGAATCACATTCCTTTACCACTTTTATTTATTTTATTTTCTTCCAGCGAGAGAGAGAGAGGGTAGGTCTTGATAATTATTTTTCTCCTTTTGTTCTAGTGGATATATGGCCCCTGAGTATGCCATGCGGGGATACTTGACAAACAAAGCTGATGTTTACAGCTTTGGAGTTGTTGTAGTTGAAATTGTAAGTGGTAAGAATAGTGCAAGTTACAAACCAAATGATGACACCGTTTACCTTCTTGATTTGGTAAGCTAATAGTGTTTCTCTTCCCCTCTTAAAATAGTTTACTTGAAATCAGTTATAACTCACTATACAACTAACCATACACATCCCTTTTCTTGAGCTTTTGCATGTACTCTAAACCTTACTTGTCGTGGAACTGCAGGCCTATGTTTTACAGAAAAAAGGAAGTCTTTTAGACCTTATTGATCCAGCCCTAGGGATGGACTGCTCATGTGAAGAAGCAACAAAGCTGTTGGATGTAGCAATGGTATGCACTAATCCATCCCCTACGCTCAGGCCTACCATGTCTGAAGTGGTGAGCATTCTCGAAGGCAAGACTATGATGCAAGCCACAATTCTCGGTGTAGCTTATCCAACCGACAATTTCAGGAATGAGAACAGCTTCGCTAATCTCTTCTTCTCCACCCAATCTAGCATTACTTCCTTGAGAGGGACATCAAACCCTTGGTCTTCTCTTGTCGAGAGTAAAGGAGAAAAATCCTATACATCCTAGTAGATTTAAATCCCTCTCACATGACATCTCAGACAAAGCCGCAAACTTATTACATCCTTATTGAATTCTGGTCAGCTTGCTGTTACGTTTGTATGATGGCTTGGTGGAACTTGAAGTCTTAGATTCATGTTTCTTTAAATCTGCGTTGATACGAATAACCTATATGATTGTCATGGAGACTACAGGTTTTCTTTGCATTCTTGTTAGTAGTTGACTATGGATTTGTACATCTCTTGTATGTTTTTGTAGTTCTTCCTTCTGCAATTGTTCATCTCGATAATACTTGTGTAATTGGTGAATTAGTTTGTGGATCAGTTTGCAGCTTATAAGTCTTGCATGTGTTGAGATATCAAGTTGCATATATTGTAAGAGATGATGGTCCTTCTATAATTAGCTTTGTGGTGGTTGTAGTCTTAAAAACAGTATAGTATATTTCTTTTGTTTAGTTCTTTGGCACGATTGACATTATATTGTCATCAAAGTTAATCATCACATTAGAGCGGATCAATACATTCTGAAGTTCTGAACCTCACATGATTGACATGATACATTCTGAAGTTCAAGATTCAATCAGCTCTGTTTCCACCTACTGCATCAATAAATCCAGCCAGGAACTTGGTTTTCACTTGAATGTATGCAGTGGGTGGACGTTAGACATGTGCTATCATGGCCTTTAGTCTTGGCTTATGATTTGTGGTCAGTAATGGATTTGTCATATCTTTATGAACCTAACCCTCAGTTCTAAAGCCTCTCTTTTGGGCTCAATCGGGTCAATACGAATTTAATAACCTCATTGCCAGCTCCATGGCTTTGCTTTCTTTATAGGCGTTGGAACCTACAAATTAATCACATTTTAGGCTCACTTTGTCCTCATAACTATGCTGATAGAGCACATAACTGCGTATAACGCAAAGTAGCCCTTCGATAGCAAGACAAAATGTATCAATGTACCACAAAATTATGAAAGATACATTTTTCGAGAGCAGTGCACAGTGGTGTCTGGCGGCTCAGGTAGTCTAGGAGGGGGGTTGGGGTGCGCAGTGCACAATGAGGTTGCTTGCTCGGGTTGATCGTGTAATGATGTATGCCCATGTGGTCATGACCAAAAAAAAAAGTATCCAACTTGGGGGTATCATCTAAGAGATTTCGGGTGTGCATGACCCAGATCTGGTCCTGGACTTAATAAGCCAGGGGAAGGGCCCATCATTGTTTATTTCGGGCATAATCCAGGCCCAAAACCTCAAACTTTAAGGCACGAGGCAGCCCAAGTTAAATATACAGGCCTCGAACCATGCCTTGGACCTGCCTCAGGATCATTAAATTGTTACACGTGTGTGTGTGTGTAAACAACTAATATCAACCTATCGAGCCTCAGGCTTTGAACATGAGGCCCTGGGCTCTGGAGCGGGATATGATCAGCCCAAACCAAGATTAAACTAGGGACTGAGCCTACCGGGCCTAAGCTTGGGCCACCCTTTCGAATTAATTTCTGGATGGGCCAGACCAGGCTAGAGTGAGTTTAGTTAAACAATGAATTCCAATATTTTTTTTTTCTCTACAATGAGGGGAACTCCCTTTCACTACTCTCCAAAATCATGCCAATGGCAGTAGTGACTTGCAACTCTCTCTCTCTCTCTCTCTATCTCTCTTGTGTGTGTGTCTTTTCAGCTGGATGATGAAGATTAGAACTCAAGATAGAAGGAACCATATCCCCTGCAACACTTTTAACATGTACCACTTGTACCACAAGACACAAGGGGGTGGGGCCCATACACTATTTGCATGGAGGCCCCACCCCCTTGTGTTTTGTGGTACAAGTGGTACATGTTAAAAGTGTTACAGGGGATACGGCTCCAAGATAGAAATGTACTCTCGATGCCAAGAATAAAGGAAAATAAGTCCTTCCTTTTTTCATATATCCAAATTGGCTTCAAATTTCATTCATAAACCTCACAAGTACTAAGGTATAATGTTTTAATGAGTTTTGACACAATTTAATCAATGTTATCATCTACAAGAAACAAACCAACAACCTAACAAACACAAACATAAAAAAATAAAATATAATAATATAAGCTAGCGTTTGGATAAACTTAGTTTTAACAACTTATGATTTCTAGCACTCCAAAAGTCATAAGTCTAGGAGTGGCAATGTTTAACACGACCCGCGAACCCGACAAGACCCAACACGAAAATAAGCGGGTTAGGGTTGACCCTAAACGTG